>VZRV01005827.1:21109-50901 GCA_013398115.1 Falcunculus frontatus
GGGATCGCAGCGACGGGCTGGATCGGAGAGGCAGGTGGCTCAGGCAGGAGCGCAGGGACGAAGCAGGCAGGGCGTCGGACAGGAACACGGGGAGGCAGGACAGGCGGCAGCTGGGACGGGCGAGGGAGTAGGGCAGTACACAGGCTACACACAAGGCTCAGAGGTAAGCCAGTGTCCCACCAAGCACCCATCGAGAGGGCGAGTGAGGACTGAACGAGGGTGAGCAAGGGCCAGCGAGGGCAGAAGAGCCAAAAAGCAGGCCAGAGCCAGGGCAAAAAGAACAAGAAACAACCTAGGGCCAGGGCAAGAAGCAGACATCCACAGGCTGGAGCCAAAGCAAAAACACAAGACACAAAAGACCCCCAGACCCAAAAAGCCCCGACTCGAAAAAGCCCAAAAAGACAAGACTCAAAAAGCCAAAGCCAAAAAGCTGCAGAGCCTGTGAGACAGAAATCAAGATTAAATTGGCTTCTCACACCCATGTGGTACCAGTGCAGGAATATTTTTGAAAACAGCTATAGGTATGAGCATACAGAGATAACCGACAGAAAATACAACTGGAGTTTTGTCAATGGTCAGGTATCACTAGGAAAAAAAATCTGGTTTTCAGTATACTACATCCCTCAGCTACTAAAAACAATGAAATTTAACTCTTTCTTTTCTTATAGCATTGCCTTCCTATCTCCTAGTAGACACTAAGAACTCAGAGAAAAAGAGCGTATGTGCATCAGATGATCATCTCTTCCATAAGTCTTTACCTAAAATTACCATATTTATTTGAGATAGTAAGTCTATCCAGATGCATAAGGTTCCCCACAAGAATTGCTTGAATGTGAAAATCAAAAACCCATGTGCTGCAGCACCCAGTACTGAACTTCTGAATTTCTGTTATAACAATCTCAGCAAGAGAGGAAACATTTGAATTTGAAATTGTTTTATAAAAGGTGTTTTCCCTGGCTTACAGAGGACTTTTTAATTAGTTATTTTATGTCATAGAATCATAGAATGGTTTGGGTTGAAAGGAACTTTAAAGGTCTAGTTCCCACCCCACTGCCATGGGCAGGGACACCTTCCACTAGACCAGGTTGCTCAGAGCCCCATCCAGCCTTGCTCTGAACACTTCCAGGGATGGAGCATGCATAACTTCTCTAGGAAGCTCTGTTCCAGTGCCTCACCATTCATTTTAAGTAATGGCTTTGTCCAGGTACCCTTTGTATGTTTTTGTAACTTTGACCCAGAAATATAGCACAGTTATACGATTGTTAAATTTCTTACAAGTACTCTCCCTTTGTGGAATTCATTGAGACACCTGGCCCTAGGATATTATCCATATTTTCAAATTATTTGATTACTTAAGTAACTGCCCTCTTGAGAACAGTGTGGATTTTGGCTTTTGTCAGACTGGATAGCAACAGAATTTTTCATTAGATTAAGCCTAAAACACTGCACTGAAAAGGAAAAAGATTTATGGCTAACTCTCTCTGGAACCATGAAGACTTAAGGGACTAAGCAATGTCTTAGTCATCCTGCTAAATTTGTAATCATTATTAATGGAGAGACAAGGTCCTTCATAACCCTCACGGTGCTGCTATATGCTGTAGCTGCATATATATTTTCTCCAAAAATATCACCTGTATTTGGCATTGAACATGAAGGGGAAAAATGTTTTTGATACCATATTTTACAGGTTAAATCATAAGCTAAAGACTTGCTATTTAAGTTGTATATTATAAACATATTTTATATTACACAATATAATATATGTATATATATATATATATATAAAATACAAAATTAGAAATCTACATTTGAGTGTTATTGCTAATATTCATAAAGATACCACAAGCCTTGTATACAGTTGGGTGGTGCTAAGTGAATCCCGAAGTGGGATTGTGAACTGAAACACTTAACTGACACATCTAACACTTTGGCACTGCATCACTTGTACAGATTACTTCAGAAGTGCATTCATCAGTTCGTTTTTGTTACAGGAAAAGGTGTTTCAATTAAACTGAGCAAAACCATTTTAATGGATAAATTGGAGTGTCTCCCAAGAAAGCTGTACTTCCAGCTCTTTGTAAACATAACTGCTAGAATTTCTTCATGTATATAAGCTCAAAGAAAACAGAGGTGCAATAAGCTGCCCCAGGATGAGATTCACAGATGTAGGTCTCATTACACTGCACCATAAAGGATTAATTTGCAGGAAGTGTTGAGTCCGAATGATTCCAAGAGATCAGCCCAGCTGCAAAGAAGAGCTGGAGTTCCACAGATGAACCAGAACTAAATGCAGACTAAGGGACTTCTTACCGTCTCCAGGCAGACCCAAAAGTAAACGATATATATGAAGGGACATCCATCATTGACAATACAATCTGCTTTGTTTCGGTAACTATACCTAATGTAATATAAATAAGGTTTTTTAATATGGAGAGTGATCTGTTAGGAATTAAAATAAGATTAGCAGGTTTACCAGCATAGCCTTGCAGGCAACAGATTTAGAGAAAAATCAAGAGCAAATAAGAATGGAAAACAATATTGTTTTTCTCTGTAATCAGATATTAGAAAACAGACAACTGCAATGAAGCCACGGAGAAGTATGGATTACTTGTCTTTTACCCTATTTAGATAATCAAGGGAGTAGTCTTACACAGCTTCCAGGCAACTTTTTTACTGCTTCTTTTCTGTTTTGCTTTGAGATGACTGAATTTTTTCCTCCTCCTTTTGAGCATTGGTAATGCCCATGAGTGCCCAAAAACCTGCCATCTCAAAAATCTAGCTTCTGTTTGTTTTTACACTCTGGGGAAAAATGCTTTTCGTTTGTAACAATCAGCTGCCTATATGAACCTTTCTCATCCTGTCAGAGAGCACTGAAATTTTAGGTATCTGAAGTATTAGTACAGTTGGTGAATGGAATTTATTTAAAGGCTCGTATCTAAATAATTATAATTGTTACTAAATTACGTGTACCTAAATGACAGTCAATTGTAAAAATGCAAATCAAAGAATTCCACTTAGTAACATTATCTGTAGATTTTTACATGGCTATTCTTAGACTTAAAAATGAGGCCCAAAATTTGTTTATCATCATTTTTCAAAATACAGCCATGGACACCTGAATTCCTACAAGTATTAAATTATTGCTCATGATTAGAAGTGCACATGTAATAATGAAGAAACTCAGACATGGGTTGTTGATGACACAGCTATATGTCAAGTCGAGGAGTTCAAAGCACTTCTTAATTTTTGCACTGAAGGATAGCGGAGGCTAAGGGAAGTCATGTATAGAAAATAAATTAGGAGTTAGGCATACAAGTCAGCTCTCCTGACTCCAAACTTTGTGCTTAACAACTATGCTCTTCCTCTGCCTAGTCCCCTGAATTTGTTTAAATTCTTTGCAGCAAACCACCTGAAAAAAATCCTGTCTGCACTGAAACACAGCTAAACTCAGACAGAATAAGAAAACACCCACTTACGGTATGTTTCAGAGACTCAGCCTCTGGCACATGACTTAAAAATAACCCTTACCAGCACTTCTATTGCTGTAATTCCTTCTCCAGGCACTATGAGGGGATACAAATTCTGCTCAATTAACTTGTGGGGTTCTTTTTTCATTCCATGTCTTGACTTCAGTGTACAAAAATGAGCACCTGAACTTTGCCTTGTAGGTCAATCATCATGTTAATCAGCTTTTGCGAGGAGCAGTTGGGCATCTGTATTTAGAAAATGACAACCTCATGTCTGCATTTGAAACAGAATATGTGGAAATACTGGGGAAAGTGAAACTGTGGAATTCACAGACCTCCAGATATAAATGGAGCCTTTGCCACACCCAAGAGTGGCTGCAGTTGTATTGAAGGTGGTAAAAGCTAGCTAATAATTTAGGTTCCATTGGATAGTGGGTTATAGCCTGAGAAATTTTACCTTTCTTCTGGTTACCAAAGTGGGTCAGGACCTTCAAGGACTTCTACCTCCCTATCATATACTATTCTCTCTTTTTTTACATTACTTGCAGCTTTTCTTTGTTTTACTCATTAGAAACATTTGATCTCCTGCTGTCTTGCAGAGCTGTGCAGCTTCTAAAATATTCTTATTTTCTAGACTCACATATTTCACCCAAATCTTCTCACTTTCTAGTCTATACTTACCACTTGCTTTACATCTATTACAGATTTATCTTTAAATGAATTAATAGTTTACCAGCAAATATATACCAAAAATTATAGGAGAGAAAAAAGGACTGCATTTTAAAAACATTGATTCTGATCTCCTATCATTCTTTTTTATTGCATTAAATGTAACATACTCGTGTTTTGCCAGTTAGCCTTCGCTTTATATAATTCTTGCTAATTGTAAAAGAAAAACAGTTAATTTTTATCTCTGTTACATGGTTAAGTATTTTTGTGACCTCCCCTTCTTTTCTTTTCATAAGTTCTTTTCTTACTTTATTTATTTTTACACAGAGTAAATCCCAAGAACATTTTATCAAAAACATCTCCCCATTTGTGTCTCATGAGCTGTGAAATACGGTTTAGATAAAAGGAAGAAAATAAATAGTTTTCATTTATAACCCACAGAAATTGGTTTGTTCTGCTCTGGTAACTGGAAAATCTAAAAAATACTCTAATATAAATTCTGTGTTCTTTTTAATAACAATAGTCATAGAAGAGGATGGTTGAGCTTGTATAACCTTCATGTTATGCATCAAGTCAAATCCCATTAAAGCTTTAATGTTACAGGCACTTAACACTTAAGACATTGTCTTACCTGTGGGACAAAAATGTCTGATATGCCATCAACATGAAACAAAGAATCAAAATTACCATAAATGTATATGCACAGTTGCCTACTCTGTTTATCTTTCAGATTGGAAAGTATGTTCTGGTCATTCTGTAAAAAGATGCTATTATACATACAGTACTAACTTCTGTCGGTTTCAGGGGTGTTCTGGGTGGGGTGCTATGATCTTATGAAACTGACTCCAACAGAAAGTCACTCAGCAGCCACTGCACACACATGCGTACACATACTCCAGACAGCTTCTCCGACAGGTCGACGGCAAAGAGGCAGGAAGGGTCCTTGTGTGGAATTCCACGGCAGAGATTTATTTCAGCCCCACGCGTGAAAGGAACCAGTGACAAAAGACCCAGAACAAAGGAGAGCCCCGAGTTAAATATGGGGGTGGGGAAAGCATCCGGCACCAATGGTCTGAGGGCACAGGGCGGTACATAGGCGGGACTAGGGTACGGGAGCCAATTAGGTACTAGTGAGGGAGGGACTAAGGAACAAGGGGGAATGGGGACACAAGGAGGGGAGAACACTCTGGACTAGGGCCATGTAGGGTAGAAAGGGGCAGGGAGGCCAACGGGCCAATAGGGGAAAAAGAACCGGGGTACATTTCCATAACAGAACAGGGCATTCTGGGAGAGGCCTTTTTAGTCACCTTAACCTAGGGAGCATTTCTCCACTTAGGGCACCTTTTCTCCAGGGGCTTCTTGTAATTCCTGCTGTTATGGGTTTAGTGGCTGCCACAAGTTTTATCGCTTCTGAAGTTTTTCGTGTTATTCTCATCCTTCATGCTTTCCGCTTGTGAATTCTTCATTCTCTTGTCCGTGAACACTTCTTGGTGCTTGTAAATTTATATTCACAATACTTTTCTAAGGACAGAGGTAACAAGAGTCACCTTACAGATCAGGTAACAAAGCAGAGAAGAATAAAATAACCTGTTAGGAATAGAGATAAATCCATCTATTGTGTTTAAGTGTAGTGTCAAAGTTTCATTTGAGAGTATATGGGTAACAGGTTAAAAACAGAGATAGAAATGATGGTTTTTAAAAAACCCCAACAAACACAAGTAAAAACCTTTCCTTTTGTAATAGACATACTTTCTGAACTGGTTAGATTCCAAACTGGTTTTCTGAGTCTTGGAGCCTTGAAGAAGTTATTAAAATCCTAGTTTATGATTTACTGAAGGTTACTCTAAGAGTCAGGCACATTATAAAACAGAATGATTAGCAATATAAGTGGAATTGAGCAAATTCCAGTTAGCTTTGCCAGGAAAATCTGTGGATAAAGCCCTCTTGGGAAAACTGGCAGTTTCAGTAGTTTGGTATGTCTGGAGGGGGTTGGTGTTGTTGAAACTTGCGGGTTTTTGACATTATTTTTGGAATTTTGGGGCAATATGTTGTTAAAAAACACTGGAGAGCCAAAATTTCTTATCTAAGAAGGAAGTAAAATCAAAAAGTCCTAACAGAAATTGTGGATATCCACATCAGAGTAAGGAAAAGAGTCAGAAATCCATGTACAGGAAAATAATTCACTTCGTTTTTTCAGTACAAGACACAGTGTCTTCTTCAAAAAGGGAAGACACAACAATTAATCTTGATTCTGTTCTGAAAAACTACAGCAAACGGTGTGTGAGAAAATGTCTTCCCACAGTCAAAGAAGAAAAAGAAGAGCCTGTGTTCTCTAACTTCTTTCAAAGTACTCCCCTATTTCAAAAGAAAGAAAACCAAACACGACAAGGCAGAGAGAAGGCCATGTTTAACAAGAAGATGCATTTGCCTGCAGTTGGGAAATTAGGAGAGAGTTAAATCAGAGCTTCCTGATTATTTAAAATTCTTGTATACAGAACAGCATTTTAAAATAAATTTCCTGTCTATTGTTGTGGAAAAAATATAATCAGAAAAACTGCCTTAAAGTGCATTGTCAGTTTAAAGTTACTGTCAGAAAGCATCAGAAATTACAATAAGAGGGCTTGAGGCAAGATAACGTAAGAATTTCAACACTTTTCTGTTTGAAGCGTCTTAACTATCTGCAGATATAAGCCAGAGTTTTAAGTGACAAAAGGTTGCAATCGGTAGGAATTAGTCATTGAGTAGTGTGTATCCGAACCTCAGTAACATTTTTAACAAGTTGAAGCCAGTTCTGAATAAAAAAAAAAAAAAAATTGACTGAGTATTGCTCAAAAGAATAACACCAACAATAGATTGACCACATCCTTTTAGACAGTACAGCACAGCAGAAAATACTGGCGATTTTACTGATTTTCAGAAATAAATTTGCAAAAGCTGCTTCAAGGTTCAAGCCCCCAAAAATGTAGACAAGCGTATCACTTTATATTTAGCAAATAAGTATTTTCCAGCTTGCCTGAGGATGGGTGGCCTCCAGTTTTCAATAGTCAAACCTGGGAACAAATAGTTTCATAAATATATTAATTAAAAGGTTAATAAACTGCTACTAAATGTTTCTATGGTATGGGGAAAGATAAGATAGAATTAGAGTACAGGCTGTGGGACGCGCCTGCAGGAGCACATGGTGGCACAGAGAGGCTTGTCTCTGCCAGACCCTGCGGGGAGGAGGTGTCATACGGCAGACCCCTAGAGGAGCCTGCCGGAAGCTGACCCCATAGAAGGGCATTCAGAGGCTGTGCTGATGATGTGGCAACAGAGGATAGGTCACATAGTGAGAATTACCATGTAAGGAAATAATGTACCTTGGAAAAGTGTATAAATCCAGCTCATTTCTTTGAATAAACGATTCAGATTCCCTGCTGGTCTGGGTTCATGTTTCGATCACCGACACTATGACATCAGTAACGTCTGAACCCATAATAAGGATGACCATTTCCATGTTCTTGTCAATGTACAAACACAAAGGAATTAACTACAATGAAAGGTCTTTCCTACAACCAGCTTATAGCATATCAAAAAAAGCAGTCATCCCCAAGAGACGTTTATCAAGACACAAAGGCTACAAAGCTTTCTTCACAATCAGAGAAAATACACAGTTGACTGAAAGCTGCATTCTTTGCTCAGTGTTGCTTCTCCCTGCTTTTCAGTTCTATTAATGACATCTAATGGCATCAATATATGTATAACCCTAGATCAACAAGTAATTAAGGCTACCCAAATTAGTAAACACCTTAGAGGCACAGAAGTAGTTTCACTGTGAGAAAACAATTAGGTAATATTACTGTACAGAATAGTACAGAGACCAGTAGGTGGCACAAAGCAGCTGACTGCACAACTGGTCATGGTAATCAAGGTGCCAAATTTAGATTCAGTCAAATTCTGTCCACTCAGTCCTATAAAAATAAGTCACCTGTATTTAAGAACAGAAAGTCATCTCAATATGTTCCGTGTTTTGATTATGCTTTATTTTAATAGTACTGTCATTAATGCATTTTTGATTTAGGAAGTCAAAGTGAGATCGATATTTACTAAGGTTATAAGACAGCTGGTTAAATATGTTCTAGTGTTTAAATTTTAGCATCCAATACCCACTACTCAAAGACAGCTGGATTACTGTCACATTTACTAGTTGAGAAGTCCATATGTGAGCATAAGTACTCTTAAAATAAACTAAATAATCAATTAAAGCAAAGGACATGAAAATCTCAGTGGCTAAATCTTTAAAATGATTGGTTTCATGTGGTAAATTTATTTCTGAAGGGGCTAGTGCAGAATCAAATAGACTTAAGTGCCACAGTGTTTAAGAAAGAAATCTGGTTGCTAACTGGATTATGTGCTCTTTTTACGTTCAAATGAGAAATCCTATCTTAGTAACTAGAGATTATCTGAAGCTATTTGAATGATTGATGGAGGAGGTATGACATTTTCCAGTTTCATGTGATTCTAAAGTATTTTCCACTACCACAGAAAAAACCAGAATTTTTCTTATAATGAGAGAACAGACTTGTACCAACAATTACTATGGTTTAAAATATTGCAAAAAGAAAATTTTTACTAGCAATTTCAAATAATAGTTTTGATATTTAGACTCAGATAAACAAACAACAGATGCCTTGGTTGGATTTGAAAACAATTTTGTTGTAATAACCTTTTGTTATAAGGTTATTAATAAGAATGAGGACAACCAGTGTCACAAAACTCAGTTTGAGATGAAAGACTAAACATCTCCTTCAGTAGATAATTCTACTTCCAAAGACTGGCTTATTCATGCCTCCATATTTCAACAAATACAGGGGAAAAATGTATTTGCAGTTATAAAATATATGTTATCCGGTTTGTTACTTGATATGAAAGTTCCATAGATACTGACTGTGTTTGCAGAAACTCGATGAGAAGTTTGCCAATGACCTACAAAACATTACAACAGGGAATAGGGGAGATAAAGCTCTCTGTTTGTACAAATATGAATATGCACAAATATAGATATGATGACTTCAGTAGTAGTCTAAACAATCAGCAAATCTAACTTAAATATTACTTTAAAAGATTAGTTTTCAACAAATTGAGTCTACTGATGGCAATACCAAAACCAGGCCAGGTTTGTTGATATAATTTCTTGAAAGTCATTCAGTGCCAGTTCAAGGTTTGTGAACCATGTGGGCAAAACTCAGTTTCGGTGGTGGAACAGATCAAGACAGTAAGACTAAGCAGAGGTTTCCAGTGGAGTAAGGTGTGGGCTATTACAGCTGGAAAAGCAGGTAGTCTGGGAGAAAAGAAAATTTTCGAGAGAGACAGGAGTCTCCTAAAACCCTAGGATGAAAATTTACTTTTCTTCCCTCCTACAGACCACTTGTCCATCTGAAGACCTCCTTTTCTTTCTTCCCCCACAATTCCCACCTGTCAGTTGATATTTTTTTCTGGCAATCCCAGTCTCTGAAATCCTTCCTCATCATTCCCTGTCCACAATGCCCACTGTGCCTGCTTGCACCAGGCACCATATAGGCAGCAGGCATAAGCCTGTTTGTGCCACTCATTCTTGTCTGGCACATGGAAAGGACATGGATTTCTGCCTATTCTCTATTTCAGCAGTGTCTTGAGTGGGCTTAAGTTGAGGAGTTCAGATGCCTTAGCAGTTTATTCTGATGGCAAAAGTGGTTAAGGATATGTCTTCCAGAGTGGTAGAGCATGAAGACGACTAATGGGCTTCCCTGTAGACCTCTGAAATAATCTCTATCTGCAACCTCTTACTGATTTTAGACACAGAAAAAAACATTCTTCCCGACATAGGGAAGATATTGCTTATATAGGGTACTCAAGAGCCATAGCTAGAAAGACTGAGCAAATCCCCAGTTTCAAGGAAATAATCCAAGCATTCTAGCAGGCAATTGTTTTTAAAAAGACGACAAATATTTTCAGAGAAGAGCTGTATGTGATATGTGATGCTCAGATCTGCAGGCCCTTGCAGCAACACTAGTTAACACAGTTTTCTTCAAATTTGAAGTAGGACAAGTGAAAAAGTAAATAATACATTGGCAAACCAAACTGCAGGAAGTAATGTCTCACTCCAATAACTGAGGAGCAAAAATGAAATTATCTTGTTTCTGAAAGCAGTTTGAAACTGTATTTAATTTCCTAAGTCCAATGCCAGAACCATTACTCAAAAAATGTGACAAGAATGTGTCCTAGGTTGCAAAGTAAGATGTAACCAAAAGCATGTATTCTATCACCATCTGCATAAACTGTTAAACCAGGTGGGGCAGTGTTCGTTATCTGCTACCGTGACTCACCCTTGATAACTCCCTCTGGGGACTATCTCCTGTTAATGGGCCCATCAATGCCTTGCCTCGTGACTCACCAGCCCATTGTGAGAGGCTCCGCCCAGGAGGAGGAGCTGAGAGTTCCCATCTGTATATAATCAGAAGTTTGGAATAGTACACTCAGCCCTTACCTATGAGACTCCCAGAGGACTAGAGCTATACCACTGGACTTTCAGGTGAAGACTAGACTCTTTTCTACAGGATCACTGCTTCAAGAGGACCACTTCATCTGGACTATTACCAACCCCCTGACCGACAGGGTGCCAGGTTGTATCTGACTTTGTCAGTGCTTTTCCTTGTATTATTTCACTCAGTTTTAATTTTTCCTATGAGATTTTAATCCTGACTTGTGATCTCCCACTGGTTTGTTTTCAAACCAATGCAGAAGGTTAAATCAAAAATTAAATTGGGGAAGTTGAATTATATTTTTTCTTTAAAAAGAAGTAATTTACAAGATCACATTAACACAATTGCACAATAAAAATAGGAACAAACTGAACAGGAACTGCTTAAGTAAAACAGAAGTGTTCTATGTCTGAGAAGGAAGGCAGACAATATCCCACCTTCCTCTTCTCATGACTATCACTTCTAAACAGAAATTTTTTAAAAACAGGTAAACTGAGACCCCAGTGAATTCCTTCTCCTTCCTTGAGAAGAAAAATAATCCCCAAGATATATTTTTTCTCTGGAAAAAACATGAAGAAATATTACATTGCAAGGGCTAATACAGAAAAGCACTACTACCAGAGTGATACGCAGATAAAAACTCCACAACTTATAAAGTTGTAAAGTAGGTATGCTTTTTTATTGCAGCTGGGGTGCAGGGGGGTAGCCCCTCCAAAAACCTGCACACCTCTACAGTCTTCAGCTCAGCATATATCTGGTTACATATTACAAATGCATTAGGTTACACAATACACCTATACATATTCATTACCTACCCCTGCTTCATATTATAATTAGATAGCATGCTATTACGCCTGTGCAGTGCCTCCTGATGGTCGTGGGCCAGGGTCTTTGGGATGAAGTAATAGTCTTCCTCAGATGAAGTAAGGAGTCTTCCTCAATCTGAACTTTTCACCTTGCGCATGCTCTCTCAGCTCCGAGTCCAACCCCCAAAGCTAGTTTAAGCTAAGGGTCAGAAAACAGGATCTCTGGTCATAGTTTCTTCTTCTTATCAATGGTCTGGCATCCTATCCTTATCCTCACCTACATCTTTCCCCTTTGCCTGGCCAGCACAGCAAACGTTGAGCAAGCAATATACATTGTTTAGCAAGCAACTGCAAAGTTTTGCAATACTAGCAATACCCGCAATCAGCAATTCACCCTAAAATCTAAGCCCCTTGTATCAATAGTACAATGCTATCAGCCAGTGTTGTTGCACCATCTGTCAGTGAGGAACAGCCTCCAGCCAGCTTCCCAGTCTGAGCTACAGAGCCAGAAAATGTGGTCACTGGAGAAATCTCTGCATGAGAGAGAAAACCTATAGCTATCCTCAGGGCTGCTCTTCTGATACATCTGCATTACAACTGAATCAAATTTTGATTGTCAGCTCTGGTCCAAGACAAAAAATACAGTCTGAGTTATAAATTAAGGAGATTTTTATTTTGTCACTGTTACAAGACAAAGAAATGCTCTTTGTCCTTACTGCTTTGTTATTTCATTAAAACATCTGACAGCTTGAATTGTTCAGATGTCATTGAAGGGACTGCTATGATTCAGGTAATTACACCACGGGTGATTTCCAGACTTGAAAATTTCTTTGGAATCTACAGTCCTGAAAGTGGCAAATATTTCAAAGGTCCTTTCAGATGTATGTTATAGTGGTGGAATGCAGTCATATTCCTTCCCAGTTGTAATATGTATTCAGAACCTTTGGAAGCCATAAGGCTACTGGAAAAATTTCAGTGACTTTGAGGAGGATAAATGTGTAGTAAGCACCTTGCAGAGGCTCCAGCCCAAAGGTGGTGCCTGGACAGCGAGTCACCAAGCCGTCGTGGCTCATACCTGTGAAATAGCTGCATCCTATTTTCAGGTCGAGGCAAAACAGTTAATGATCTCTAATTCCTTCCTTCTTTCTTTGCATACTTCCTCCCCAGCTCCCACCCAGAAGCATCAGCAACCTGTCAGCAAGAGTTCTGGGAGAGAGTTGCACGCCCTCTGCCTAGCTTCCCAATTGGGTTCATCAGGATCCCAGGACATGGCACAGCCTATGTGCTGTCCGTATGCAAGCACTCACCAACACCATCCATCTACAATAATCAGAATAAAACCCCATAACTATACATACAGCAGTATTATGTACTTACTAAAAACATTTTTTAGCACAGAATCACAGAATCCCAGAATGGGTCAGATTGGATTGGAACCATAGTGGGTCATCTGGTCCACCCTCCCTGCTCAAGCAGGGTCATCCCAGAGGACATGGCACAGGATTACACACAGATGGTTCTGGAACATCTCCAGTGTGGGAGACTCCACACTCTTTCTGGGGGATCTGTTCTGGTGTGTGGTCACTGCACAAGAAAGAAGTTCTTCCTCATGTTCAGGTGGAACTTCCTGTGCATCTGTGTTTGCCCTTGTCCTGTTGCTGGGCACCACTGGGCAGAGCCTGGTCCATCCTTTGCCCCCTCCCTGCAGACATTGACATATGTTGATGAGGTCCCCTCTCAGTCATTTCTTCTTGAGGCTGAACAGCCCCAGCTCCCTCAGCCTTTCCTCATAAGAGAGAGGCTCCATCCCTTCATCATCTCTGTAACCTCCACTAGAGCCACTCCAGGAGCTCCATATCTCTCATGTCCCAAGGAGCTCAGAGCAGGACACAGCACTCCAGATGTGCCTCACCAGGGCTGAGCAGAGGAGCAGGATCACCTCCCTCCACCTGCTGGCAATGCTCTTCCCAATGCACCCCAGGATCCCATTGGCCTCCTTGGCCACAAGGGCACTGTTGCCTCAGGAACAGTATGTTGTCCACCAGGACCCCCAGGTCCTTCTCTGTAGAGCTGCTCTCTAGCAGGTCAGCCCCCAGCCCATGCTAGCGCATCAGGAAACTTCTGCCATATGTTAAATGAGGTCTGGAAGCTTGAGCAGCTTAGTCTATCACCAAAACTGCTGGTTTAGTTTGCTTAACAGACAATAACAGTTTTGCACTCGCTGTATGGTCACATCAGTAGCACCAATGTGTATTAGAAGTTTACTTGTTTATGCTAGTGATGTGGCAGAAAGCAAATAGAAATTGTGTGACTATGGTCAAATCAGCATAAAAATGTGTACATTTTAAATTTGTGAATAATGCATTGTACCTGTCTGTCTAAGTTGCTGCAAGACATATTTATGTAGTTCCTGTTCCTGAAAGGGACAGAAATATCTCCCCTCTTCTGATTGCTAATTTGTCAATAATACAAGTCTTCTCCTCATTCAAGGGGGAAAAAAGTGCTTTACTAACTACAAATAAAACTAGGTCCTGAAAATTATACAATAACCAGATTTAGTCCTTGAGAAAAATAAACAAATAAAAGAATAATCTCCCAAAAAAGCCCAGGAAAAGAACATGAAATCTGTTGGAATAGTGCACTAATGACCCCTTCTTATCCTTGTACTCTATTATTATTAAATGCCATGGTTGCAACACCAAATCCTATAGACAGAGCAGTTTAACAAAGCATAGTGAGGCACATTCTCTGATCCGAAGTATACACAAGCTCAACAGTGCAGTCTCCAGTGGGATCAAAGGAATGTTTGACAGAGAAACCTCTCTTCTGACAATATTGTTTGATTTATGTCTCAAGGACAAAACAGAAATGTTATTTCCATTTCCAATCTGACATAGAGGAACTTGCTAGAAGGACGTTCTCATAAACAAAGTGCAGCAGACCATGCTATCATCCAGCTCATATATTTTTCCAGATTTCACAGTAGGTGTAATTCATAATACAGAGTATGTTCTGGTGAGACTTGGGTGTAGAGAAGTCCAGTAGTTAAAAAACCCACGCAACTTTGGGAGATACTCATTAGCCATAGCAACTCTGTCTTGGGGTGATTTTATGATAATACTGTATTTCCCTATCATCTGCTTATTGCCCAGAAATGGGTCCCATAGCTTCAAGCTGGGTCCAGGAGAGGGGGGAGACTAGCCGGGTGAATTCTCCAGCGTGGTTTGCGTTCAAGGAGTCACACACACTCCCCCGTGCTCTCACCGCTGCAGAGCCAAGGGAGCACCTTCCTACTTTTGGCTTGCCTGTTAGCTGAGGCAAGAAATTTTCCCATACCGTCATACCGAAATCCTCCAGTAACTTCTTCTTCTTCTTCTTCTTCTTCTTCTGGAGCTGTTCAGCCTAGCTGTGATCCAAAAACCGGATCATTGGACCCCGTGGACTGGCAGAGAGGCTGCAGGGTTGCCGCATCCCAGCCTTGGACCTCGGGAGAGGCCAAGCCAGCTACAGAGGGAACTCTAAATCCACCAGCTTTCTCTCCAGAGAGGAGGTTTATTATCTGACATTACTCATATTTTTCCTGTGCCCTGCGCTGGCACTCTGCTTGTTAAATAAATAGTTTTTTTCACTTTCATCCAAGAAATTCCTTTCATATTGGTGGGGGAGGGAGTGCTGAAACCTGTCTTCTGTGGAGGAGATGTCCCTTCCAGTGAGTTTCCCCCTAAACTTGTCTCAAACCAAAGCTTGGTAGCGCTGAACAAGCAGAACATTTTATCTTTTAAAGTGCCTGAAAAATATACAAATGTATCTATGACTTATTAGTTATGAGTGGACCAATTAAGTCTTTGATTTGTGGCAATGATCTTTTTGCCTTTTACTTTGATTAGCAGTGAGGTATTGGTAAGAGGATTTTTACAACACATTCAGGGATAGTTTAAGTGTTTTGGTTGTTATAAGTACTAATCCTGCCTTCCTGTTATCAAAAATTAGATAAATTTAAAAAACTCCTTAACACCAATGTAGCATTAAGAAGCAGGCATTCTTTATTCTGCTGGATGCATGGGGGGGATAGCTCCTCCCAAAGCCTTGCATACTGAGTTAAGGAAATTTTCTGTTTATATACTGGTCTTTCCATACATATTCACTGATTGTCCCAAACATATGTATGATAATAATTTCCCTGAAATCATTTAAATATTTCCCCTCCCCTTTACGCATGCATTCTTCTGTCCTGGGGGTCTCTCTGGTGGTCCCTGGTGGTCATGGACCCCCGTGTTCCAGGTGGCCTGGCTGAGTTGGCAGGGCACTGGGGCTGGTGAACTTCAGTTCTTCTTACACAATGGGCATTGTGCAGTTCCATAGGCCAGTGGTTTTGGTAGAACAAGCATTGTGTGAGCTCACCAGGTGTAGACAATTTATCATCTGGTAGCATTCTTAACCACCAAATTGGCCCAAAGCATTTGGACCATGCTCTCAAGCACATGGTGGCATTCTTGGGAATGGTGCAGTACAAGGCAAGGAGTTGGCCTCAAGGATCCTTGTGGGTCCCTTCCAAGTCAGCATATTTTGCGATTCTGTGATTCTGTGGTATTTATTTTGGTCATTTAAAGTTTATGGTCAGGCAGTGTATCATTAAATTCCAATGATGGAAGCAACAGAGTCAATCAAAATAGTAATTTCTCTTTAAAGTTTAGTAGTCCGCTCAGAGTAGTAAATCAACTGGTGGCTTTGACATGTGGAAGATTCATAGGCAAAGTCCCTGATCTACAATGTTCAAGCCCCATTTTCCCTTTTCCCTCTTTTTCTCTCTCTCTCATCACTTTTGTTGAGTAAAAATTTTGTCCTGAACCTGAGAAGACCTTTGTATGAATTCTTTATCAACATGACATCTTTCTGCATAAAACTGGCATTTTATTTCAGTAACTGGTATTTTCCATGACAAAAATGTTTTGCTGAAAAATCCCAAGCAGCTAGGTCACTGGATTTCAGTTAACCAAACTCTCTGATTTAAAATTATGCTTATGAAATTAATCGGAGCTTCATGACAATTGTGCTGATGAGCTGACAGAGCTGGGTGAACAATTCAGGGCACACAGAGAAAGTTGATTAATTCAGCTCTTAAATGCTAGTAAATTATTCACAAAGTAGTGTTGTGTCGCCGATTTACCACAGTCCGAGAGGAATAATTGCACGAAGTCCGTTCAGAGGATCATGAATAAGCCATAAGAGGCCATTAGAGGCAATCTGAGGCGATTTATTAATTAATTTCTGACAGGTTTAAATACCTTAGTTCGCAAAGATGGCATAAGATCATTGGTCAATAACTATCCACCTCTCATACTGATTGGGTAAAACTCACAACACCTATTCAAAAATATTTTTCTATTTAACTTCATAACAAGTCTGCATAACAAGTTGCAGGTGCAAGATAGAAAGTTTAGCTTACAAAAACCTTAACAGTGTTTTCCATAGTTTCTATGAGAAGAGTTCTCACAGTAGCATTTTGCTGAAGGATTTCCCTGCTAAAGGCTTTTCAGCGTCTATAGTGTTGGGTTTAGATTTGGTTTTTTTCATTATTGAAAACTATGCAGCAGTTCAGACATAAGAAACAGCAGTTTGCCATAATGTTTTCTTGCAAGATATTGGTATTGCCTGTCATTGCCAGAAATAATGCTATGCCTTACCAACTTCCTGCTCTCCCTTTATTTTCCTAGGAAATAAAAATATGCAAAAGGGCATAAAAATAGAGAAAGATGATTTTAAGGGAGCAGGGAGATTCTGCACTTCATGGAACAACACAGCTGAGCATGCAAATTTCTTATGGTCTGGGGATCATTTTTCCTCTGTTGTCTCTTGTCTGTTTGTGCTTCTCTTTGTTGCCTTTCTTTCCTTTTTCTCTATACTGGAGCTTTATTTAGGTTTGGGTTTTTGGGTCTTGTCTTTTTGTATCTGTTTTGCAACACTATCCGGAAGACTTGGTTACAGGTCGAATAATTTATGAAACCAACGTTTTTATAGTAAAAGTTAAAGGCATATTTCAATGAAAATAAATTGCTTCCATCTTATGTCACAGCATCCAACAGTAGAATGCAGAAGATTTTTGTTTAATATTCTGCCTGAAAAACTGCAGTGTATAGAAATACATTCCTAGTAAAATGTCAACAGGGTGACAAAGGGTGTTTTCTGTATGACACTGTGAATATCACCATCTAGAGACATGCATGCGAATTACTGATTTTTCTTAGGCTTGAAACCAAGCATTTACTTCTCAGTTGTATTTCTGGAATAAGTTACTTCTCCCATGTGCAGTTTAATGAAACCTACGGTACTTGTAAACCATCATGTATAAGCGCCTAAACGCAAGTGGCAGCTGTCTTGTATCTATGAAACAGAAATCATGACAAAATAATGAAAAAAATGTTGGTTTTCAGAGACAGAAATCAGCAAAATAACATGTTCTTCATAAAACATTGAGAAAAATATTTAGACAATAGGTTACAAGATGGCTGTACAGCAAAGATCGAACTCTATATTTGGAAAACCAAGGAAAAATCTAGTTTGCCAGACATTTGTTTCTGATCATTTTATGAATGACCTATTAAAGTTTTGTCTTCAATAAACAATTTATTAATTGTTATAACAAAACACAGGAAAACACAAATTTTGCCTGACAAGGGAAGCTGATTTGCAGTGCCATGGGAAAACTAAATCAAATCCCAAAATACAGTGAATGACTTTTTATTCTTTCCCCCTTTCTTAAGCTGCTTTCATTAGGTTTGGTTAGCAAGGGCAATTACTATTAACCATCCTGTATAATAGGTTTTTTCCTCTTATAATCCTCCTAGAATCTTTATTTGCCAACAGTAACTTATATAGTATTATTTTGTGTGAATTCTGTCACCAGAATTCCTTTGGCTGTATTTCAAAGGGAACTCTTGTAAATGATAACCAAGAATGTTGTAATTCTGTATTATCTCTCAGCAATTTAGAAGCATTTTCTCCATCCAGCAACTATGACAATTCTTGACAACACAGACTCTAGTCTGTGATACATCAATATATGAGGACAGTGAGACATTTTTGACATGAATCATGTGAACCTATATCATGCTCCAGAGTTTGGTTATGATAATGAGGCATGTTGTGTTTCAGTGTGACAAAAATGCTCAGGCATTACATTGCAGGATAAACACAGAAAGCACAAGGAAGTTACTTGTACCAGTGGCTCCACAGCTCTGCTCACAGAAGATAGGAGAACAAACTACCAGTGGGAGATTAAACTCATAGCTGCTTCTGCTAGCAGTGATTTAGTTGATTTATTAACTAATTAAGCCCCTTAGCAATCCTGTGAAAGACTTATAGTCATGTTATTCCCTGTAAAATGCAGGAGAAGAAAAAAATTTGCTTCAGGAATTTATTTCTCAGAAGTGAAGAAAACCCTAGCCTTTCTCTCCATATGAACCGGAAAAGAAAATCACTGTTCAGCGATGGGTGCCTTGAGGACAGCATTTCTGGAGAGAAAACAGAGAAAGTTGTCACAGTATATAGCAAAATTCATTTTGGTCAGTCTATGTAAGCATTTTAGCTTGAGGGAAGGCAGGCAGGCATGCCCTCCTGTGTGACCTCCTCAAAAGGAATGCTGCCCAAGGCAAAGGACAAGGGTGATGAGGTGCATGGCTTCTCTCCTTCTGTAAACGATGCAGGCAGTTCTACCCAGGAAGGTTTGCTGTGTGCTTATCTGTGTGGGGTTTGCTCACCAGGCTGTGTCCACTGTGCCAAATACTCTACATTCACCCTGAAACAGCCCCAGAGTGTCCTTCTGAATTAAATGCAAAGAAAGCAGTGACTTCCTGATGCTGTCAGTCCTCACCTTGATATCCATTTATAGTGATAGCAGGGTGGATGTAAACCAAGCCAGGCCTGTAGAAGGAAAAGACCCTCAAAATGAACTTTTCAGATGTATTTGTAAATTAACCTACAAAGTGCTGAAAGATAGATGTGACTTGTTGGGTGAAGGGCAAGAGATGCTGATGTTTCTGCAGTACTTGAAACATCACGGATTAAGGCTGCCATCTGTTGTCTCTGATGCTGCACTTGTGCAGTCTTCCTGGGTTATTGTGAACAAGTTCATATCTTTCTACAGCTAATATCCAAGGAACAGAGCTCTTGGCATGCATGTTTTTATTCAGTTTTCAGGGTTTTCTGTAAAAGATAAGAGACTAATGTACTGAGGCAGAGCACACTCTTGGTATCTGCAGCATTTGTTAATTTTTAAATTCATGCATTCTTTGTAGAGGAGAAAGTAAAGTCTTACAGGTACCTTTCTTTGGATGGAAGGTTTATTCCCGAACTATATAAATGTGCCAGTAGAGAAAATGAAGTTAATTTATGTTTCAGTCATCTGTAAAAGAGACATGAGGAAAACCAAAACCAAGAAGTACACTTTCCCAGAGCATTAATAAGAGATTACATGTATCATCTGGATTTCTTGAAATGAAATGTGAAAGCAACCAACTACAATTCCAAATAGCAATTAAGGGGACAGCTGTAGGGGGGAAACATTGCTAATAATTGAGCTTTGCAATATTCATTTCATGGACCAGATTTTGTCCTAAGGAATATTCAGTGCAAGGGAAAAGATCACTAATCCCCCTGAGATCCAATTTACAGGGGAGCATCTAGCTAAGCAAGGGGACAGATCTGGCACAGGAAGCTTGACCCATGCTACTCCCTCTACAACTACTTTATGGGTGGCTGAATTGTACCTACCAGCTCTATGAGAGTTTTGGCAGGGAGTTTTCCCCAGAAAGAGAGCTCACACTGTGAGAGTGCCAGCCAGGGCAAGAAGTCCTGTCAGCTCTTGTATAAACTATTAATCTGAGTGGTTTTGTCTACCGTATCGTTTAATGCAGGTATTTCACAAAAGTGCCATGAGCTTAATACATCCTTCCTTGAAAATTAGACAGTAGCAAGAAACACTGCTTAGCTGTGAAATAGGCATTTTTACATGACACAAGAATGTAGCATTTAGTGTAAACTATATGTCAGGCTCTTTATCAACATTCTTCTGCTGAAAACACGGGGCTTACCTAAAATACCTGAGGAATTGGCTCAGTATTTTTGTGATTAAAAATAATGCCACTTATCTGACTGTGCTATAAATTGAATTAAATGTTGTCATATAGACTGTATATAAAGCTAAGCATGTGTATGGCCACTACATTTTGTGCAAGGCACAAAAGTGCATTTCTATGACAATGACAGATAACAATAAAGTTGTCAATTCACTTTTACCTGTAAAACAAGCACATAGCAAGGGTCAGTTCTTGCATCTCTCTCACATGTCAATAATAGCATCTGAAAGCAGAAGAATTTCCATTTTTTCCTTGAAAATGTTCTTCCTCCATAACCTCCCAAGTTTTTGGCTAAGCAATGTCTAGCATTCAGTTTTATTTCACTCATTATTTGTGGTCTGTAAAACAAAGCACAATGATCCTTAGGTACAGGTCAGGCTCTCGCAGTGTTGATTATAAAACGGACAATTCTCAAATGTATACAACTGTGTAGGAGATGAAAGATGACATGGAGATACAAGGAGAAAGTTAAGGTTAGTGCAAGAGCCTTCATAACAGTACTGTTGGTACAACTCTGGTCTTGGTGGGCTTTGGAAAAAAAAAAGGCAGTTACAGCCACACTTTCTGCATGAAGACTCTTCTCTTACAGTTTTAAGATTTTCAAATACTTAGAAAAGAGAATAACTTAGATCTTGTGAATTACCCCACTGTAATAAACATGGCTACATTAGTTGCTAGACTAATTTTTGATCTTTATAATACCACAGCAAGAAGAAATGGAACACGACAAGGAGACTGTGCAGCACGTGCAGATGATTAGTAGAACAGAAGTGACCATTTTCTGAAATATAGTGGTAGACACTGTGGTAAAATACATTGCATATGCAAGACCAACAAAAACCTTATTTTGGAAAAACTGAGGGGTAGAAAACTTTTCTATTGATATTGTCAAGAGAATTTTACAGTAATTAATCAGTTTTTATTTGTTACTCGGAATTATCATTAAACTTGGTGAAAACAGTGACATCTATTATAGGTTCTTCCATTATAAAAATACTTGTCAATTTATAACTTTGTTATGGATGCATTTCTATTGCTGAAATTAATCTTTGCCTACAGTTTATTTTTTGTCTATATTTTGGCAGTTACAGCAAAGAAATTCTGCCATTTTCAGAAAATGTCTCTGTGTTTACAAAAATTTAGGTTGGCTATGGCTGTGATGGGTTGATAAGAACTTGGTAATGGACTCAGTGGTGTAACTGGCTCTGATCTGGTCTTTGCCATTACAGCGACTACAAACAGTCCTTTCCATTAGGGAACTGCGGAAGGAGAACAGGACTTTTCTTGCAACTTGATCCTACTGATTGTTAAGATAAATATCAGACCCAGCAGATCCCAACTTTCCTGTGCTCCTATTATGCCTCCTCTCTGCATTCAGTCAACATAAACAAAATCCTACTATGAAAAACGTAGCCAGAAATTGAGCTGTGGGTTGGACTAATGCAGCTTGGATAAATTACAAACATTAATTATTTGGGGTTTATTTTGGCTTGTTTCTGATTAGTCACCGTAAAATCTTTTTATAGATAGTCACAGTTAATCCAGAAAAATATAATGAGTTATAAATCATGATTATTTGTTAAACTCAAAAGTGCTATTATCAATGCAGAAAACAGTGATGAGTCACATTTGTTTTACTTCGTTATGGAGCACTTTTTGTGTTTTCAACTTAATATTTTAGTCTTCACAATAAATAAGACCCTGAGAAAATGTCAAACACATGCACACAAAAATCCTTAAATAGCCTTTTATCCCTTCTTTTATCTACCTTACTCATATATTCACTCTCCAAACATTTGGGCCAATACGGTGAGTATGTAAGGATGTTCCACGAATGGAAAAATACCTAAATTACACTTACATCAAATCTATCTCAACAGTTTTAACCCTGTGACCATAGCTAAATTAGTATTACAGCTTAACCTTTCAGGTGGATTATAAAAATTCCTGGTTAAAAAACAATATTGATGTCTTATCTACACATTTAAGCCAAACGTGCTCTTTTATTTTTATACTCTATTCCCCAAACAGCAATGCTCTCTTCAGGGTTAAAAAAAAGAATGGCTATATCTGAATTCATGTACTTATAGCAGACAGAGGAGTTTCTAATTAACTAGCACTCTTAAGGGTCTGTTATTTTCCCTCTCTACTTTTCTTCAAAACAAATAGCATTAATGTGCCCAAGAAAAGGAGAAGAGAATCAGCCTGGGACAGAGAAGAGGAAGATGAAGCAATGCAATATGTAGCTGTTTCCTGCAGTGACAAGGTGAGGGCTGGATGTGAATCCATCTCAGCTCTCTTGCGTGGTCTATAATTTGAATAAGATGACCTGCAGTCATTCAAGATTAAATGAGATGCAAATGAAAACACAAGGTAAAAATAGTTTGCTTTCTGGTCAAAATTCCTTTTATATGTATCTGGAAGAGGCTTGACATGCACATAATATAAATCAGTACAACTTAATGGAATGTTCTAATTTTCTATCTTTTTAAATACATTTATTGAATGAACCACCATGCTTAATAAGGACTTCTAGAAACAATACTTTGACTTGGAAAACTACTTTTTGAGTCTTCAAAGCTATAGCATTATCATTTCCTTAACATTCATGTCACAAAAGCCCTCAAAACCAGCTTTCATCCAAGATCCATTATGGTCAGTTGTAGGTAAGCCTACCATGAATGTCTCTGCTCAGAAGAGAATATGCAACATTTGCAACTTAGGTGAGGCCCCTTTTGTACCAAAAATTCATATTTATTCTTTCTTGGTAGCTTATTTTAGATTTCTTCTTGCCTACAAGAATGTTTTAAGCTACTACCCAGACAATATTTTAAGAATTTATTTTATTTTAATCACTTATAAAATGTTCGAAACCTTGGTTGCATCCATATTTTCTAATTACATATTTTAATGGAAAATTAATAATTTTAGCACTGTTGGTTGAAATATTTGCTATGGTCTGGTTTTTAAAGTTATTAGAAATGCCTCTGCCTGAATAAGGTGCAAGTGAGACCATATACCAAAGTCAGTAGTATGGGTTTATTTGATAGTAAATATGAGAGTGAGAGAGAGAAAAAAAGAGACAAAGGAAGAGAAAGAAATAGGAAAGAAGTGGGGGGACAGAAAGAGAGTGACAGAGACAGAACAAAGAAAATATTACCAGTCCCCGGTGGATCCCACCGGCATGTCGATGATCCTCTCCAGCTGGTCCTCTTGGTGGTGAAGGTCCCCCCACAAGAAGCATAGAATCCAGTGGATTAATATATGCTCAAGCCTGCTGGGAATACCCAGGTACCTCCCCCGGGGTGGGGGGGTGGGGAGGGCAGTTAGGCAGTCTCTTGCAGCAGACCCTGGATCTGTTTCATCACTTTCCATTACGTGCAGTGCCGTGGTGCAAGGCCTCAGGAGTAAGTTTTGGGAGCACTTCAGGGGGTCTTTGATAGATTATGACACTCCCTCAGCTGCCTCCCACGTGAATGTCCCATAGATGTGGCCTGTGGGGGTGGGGGTTCCACAGCTGGGACGGTTTGTGTAAGGGAGGATGGGTGTTCACTGCCTCTGACCAGAGGTTGCGCCACACATCCAAAACCTCCTCCTCCCCCTCGGCTGGGGAGGAGTCTGTGCAAACCTGGCCAGCCAGGGGTGATTTTCTGCTGCACTTGGCTTTCTTGTGCATGCATTCCTTTCCCTCAGCCTTGTTTGTTTCTCCCTAGACCTGAGATGACTGAACAATAGTGTTGCCTTTATCTTATCTAGGGGCTTCTGTGGTTGCAGCTTCTTTATACAGTTTTTGTTATAATGGGCAAAACTCCTTCATAACAATGTTTAAGGCATGAACCATTTCAGCCTCTGACAATATTCTGCACAAAACACTAATTCTCAAAACAATAACATGTTTACCAATAGTCAACTACTGCACAGAGAGATACAAGCTTTGACGGAGACAGTAATGCAAATAAGGTTTTAATTATATGAAAAGCAACCATGTCAATTTTGATGCAATGATTTTAAAAATAATTTTGCATTTTTTTCTGTATTTTTGTCATTAAAATAAATAATTTTAAAAAATATGATTTCTACCTTATGTTGCCATACTTACCATTGAAATAAGTATTAGTATATACGCCAATATTTCTCCAGCATTGCAAAAATGTGAATCAAATCTGCCCACATCCATATTTATCACAGCAATGTGGAGAAATAGGAGTTGATTACATACACATTTTGTCTTTATCCATAAATTCATCAGCAAGGAACCTGCAAAATACTTGTTCTCAATTGTTTATTGTAGAATCATAGAATAGCCTAGGTTAGAACGGACCTTAAAGATCCCCTTGGTCCACCCCCTTCCATGGGAAGAGACACCTTCCACCATGCAGGAGAACGGGACCCTTGAACTACGAACCAATGTGATTTTGCAAGGGAACGTTTATTGTTTACATTACACTATTTTTATGCATTTCTGCAGCTGTAGTTCACGCGATCATGCATGGCCTGATTGGATCCTCCGTATTGTCCACGTGCCTTGCATGCTCCTTTCAGAGAACCTAAGTGGTTCCAGTGCAAGATGGAGTAGTCCTTTTTTATTTACTTTTCTTGCTGTCTTGTTATCTTGTTTTCCAAACCGCTTCTCTCCCAAATTAGAATAGCTTACTTTCCCCAGCCTTGACGAACTCCTGAGGTCTCTGATAGGGATAGCTAAAAGATAACTTGGCTGGGGCCCTTGACAGGATTTGAATGCCTTCCAACACCACCAGAACAAGTTGCTCAGATATCCATCCAACCTGCCCTTGAACACTTCCAGGGATGGGGCAGCCACAGCTTCTCTGGGAAACCTGTGCCAGGGTACAGGTAAAGAATTTCTGTGTAACACCTAATCTAAAATGTATATTTTAGATTATGATTAACTTTAATTTATGATTAACAGAAAAATAAATCCATTGTTTCTCTTTGAAAAGCTGATCTCATTGTGTAGGTAGATGTTTTCCTTAGAGAGTGATTGCTTTCTCCTTATTCAACTTCTTGTTATTTTGTTGTTTTTTCACTGTTTTTTAATTTTTATTTGTGCATGTGAATCTCTGCAGAAATACTAACACAGATTTTGTTCTCTATCAATGCAATGAAAGCAACTACACAATCATTCGTCCTATGCGGAAACAACCAAGAATGACAGAAAAACACCAAGACCTCACTGGAAAACAGGCATCAGAAGCCAGGGCTATGGAGGAGTGTCTTCAAAGCCTGATAAGGAACTTTCTGATGCAGGAATGCTTGGAGGGGACCCTGGAGGTTTTCATATGCCAGAGAGACTATTGGAAATTCCATCCTTTGTACACAAGGGATTCGACAGACAAAGATTCATTTCACATTGTTCTGACCCATCCTGTGACTGCTGGGACATCTCAGCTGACACCAAACCCAGGGCAGGCAGGACTCGCACAACTCCCTTTGCCCGAGCCAATGGAGAGGAGAGTGGTTGAGGAAACAGGTGGCAAATCTGACTCTTGAATGGACACCTCGATGGACAAGCGGTCTTTGAACTGTGTGTGGCCTTTTCCTCAGTGATGGTTGCAAAGAGAAAGCTAGGAACCAGAGACCCCTGTTCTGTGTCTTTGCCTTTCACTGGATAATTTTCAGCACAGTTTGCTTAAGCTCTCAGCATGAATAGATTTACTCATTCTGAAAATCTGTAAATAAATATTGTCGAAAATGACATCTAGGGGAGAATGTTTCTTGTGTTTGCAGCTAGATATATTGTTATTGAGCCTTTGGAGCCTTATGGGTGGCTAAAAATGTGGTGATATATTCTGCAAAAATTAATTTTCACAAAAACCTTCTTTTTTTCCAGGAACTAAAAATTTTATTTTCCAAAAAGAAATTGTGTTTTAAAAAATGTGGGTTTTTCTTTTGATTTTCATTTGGATTTTTATCTTCTAAATTTCTGAACCTCTATTCTGAAACATCTGTGAAATTTGAAGATTACTTTTCTTATTTCCACCTTCTGTGTTGTAACTCTTGTCACTAAATACATACCAGGGGAAAGACCCTAAAGACATGCAATGTGTCAGAACTCTGCAGAAACTGAACAATGAGGTCTTTCAATTTATATGTTTTGCATGAGGTTTAAAACCGAGAAAAGACAATGAAGATTTTGAAAACCCCAAACATCAACCCTAGTGCACTGAAGCATTGAAAATGGAAAAAAGAAGAAGAAGAAAAAAAAATAATTTTCAAAGAAATTAAAAAAAAAAAGGCAGTAAACCTTTTGTATTTTTAAACCATTGAAATTCATTCAGCTTCTCAAGAATTACAATTAACATGTTTCTCTTTCAGGTCTGTGATGTAGGAATTACTCAATGTAACTGAGTTTTATTGCAGCAGATATATTCATAAAATGGAAACGTGGCAGAGCTCCTGCTTGGTGTACAACGGTAATTTCCACCTCTCACTTGTAGGTACAAAATAGAGAAAGAAATCTGCAGGATAGTATTCCCAACCATAGGGATCTCTGGTCACCACTAACAAGCTCAGCTTCTCAAGTGCTATGTGCCCTGCAGCATGATTAATTTATTCTGTCTATAAATGTTTGTATTGCAATTCACTTTAAATTAATCAGAGCTTTTTGTGTAAAATGTTAAAAAATAAGCAAATTCTGCAATGACAACATAAATAACCTTCATCTATACTGAATTATAAAGCACAGTGATCATCAACTGCAGCAAAAACCACCTGGGATAGCATACACAGTCCATATGTGTTATGAAGTATAATAAATACCTTGAAATGTATAATAAATACCTTGAAATGTATAATAAATACCTTGAGATGTGGTACTGGAAATTCAAAATGTAGGTGGCCTAACCATTAGCTATTTATTTCCCACTAGTGTTTTAAAAGGAGAGAAGTATCATTAATATTTAGTTAAACACGACTACTGGAATGATTCACATGGATTATTCACAAAGGTTAATTTTTTGGTTAAGATCCCCAAATTCTCTCTGTTATCACTGAAAAATACTAGACTTCATTAGAGGTTAATTGAAAGCAGAATCCTAAATTCAGTAGCCTGTAATACGTTTTGGGGTAGCTTTTATGCCTTACCGAAAGAGGAAGGCTGATATTGATGACTATTCTGAACAAAATTAATGCAGTAAAATATAATGGACTTTATGGGAGGAAAAAAAAAAATATAACAAATAATGGGAGAATTGAATTCTCTTCTTTTCACCTCTGTTAGGCTTTTCCCTTTTTTTTCAGCATGAATCATATTAACAGATGGAGTGTGTCAATCTTTTATTATTCTATTTCCATTTCTGGATTACTACTACATTATGTATAAGGGAAAACAAAAAAAAACCAAACTGAAAAAAAATATAAAGAAAAGCATTTCTTTGGTTCAACTGATTTGGGGGAGTTTAGCATAGTCTGTTTTGCTTATATGTTAATGTAATTAATCCTGAATCTACTAATGTCAATAAAAAGAAATGTGACCAAAATCTTCTTCCCCTGTCTTGACAAATGATCCTCCATGGAAACCAGCAAATGCAGATGCCTCAGAGCAGACTTTCCCTGCTGTCTCAGGCACACTACCACCAGCTATCTTTCTGTTCTCAGCTGGTTTTGTCTGCAAGACAACCTTAAGCAGAAAGGCTCAGGAAATCTGAGGTTAGAAGTTAGTATGCTTTTCTTTTCTCTCTGAAAAATTAACTAAACCTCGTTTAGCTTCATTTTACCAATGAATGACTATGTCCATACTGGAGGCCAATGGACTTTCCTGTACACGAGCTCCATTGATATCTTCAGTTGCTTATCTCCAGATAAAAAAAGCATTGGTATTGTTTTTCACTAGAGGTAGTCATGTTTGCATTACAAATTGTGATTGTAGTGGATGACCTTCTTCGTTTTAAATTTATGCAAATCTGTGTTGTTTTACTCTCATCTTCCTGACATACCAAGCATCACTACATTTTCTGTCTTGTCAAGGATGTATTTGACATCACATTGCTGTGAGTGGTTATGTTGCTTAATTGTCCTTAATGATTTCAAACCACACAAAAAGAAGAGATGCATTGTGAAGTACTATTGGAGAGCATACTGCTTTTATCTACATGAATTGGAGGGGCTCTCAAAACACAGTTCAATAAATACACAGCTCTAAGCTGTACATTGCACTTCGGTTGTTCTATAGCTTTATGCTGTACCAGTCCTGTATTGATGTTTATAAAATATGCTAATAGATGTGCAATTAAACAAGACAGCTTGACTACCGCATACTATTGCTTATACCTTTCTTCTCACGTGAACCTTCATATTCCTCAAGCAAAGATCTATATAACTAGTACTGGTACACCAACATATTGCCAGGTATATATTTTGATGTTTCTGTTCTTCAGGAAAGCAAAATATCAGAATATTCAGTCAAATTTTAAAATCTGTTTTGGAGAGCCATCACTGAATTTCAGTTCAGAGGTATTTAATAATCACATATCCCAGAAAATAAATATGTAGATGCACACGAGATTAATTAAAATAAAAGCATTTCCTATTGATGTTTATGGCAGCCAAATCTATATTTTTTGTGTGTGCGTGTGCCATAAAATATGATAACTAGAACCAGTGGAGTATAAACTTAATAAACTCATTATGTAACATTTTTGTTTCTGAAAGAAGATTTAGTAACTAAGCTGAAAATTATGCATTTTCGGAATCAAGCTCTAACATTTACAACTGTAGTGGTTTACTTTGCATTTCTTACTTTCTGTGAGATAGGAGATTTTGGAGGAATGCAAAGCAGGTGCAAACAAAGAATATGAAGAAAAGAGTTTATTACTAACAGAATTAAGAGTAAAAAGAAAGAATAAGAAATTAAAACAAAACCCCCTTTTCCTCCAGCACCCCCCTCCTTTTACCCAACTTGCACAAATAATAACGAAACATGGGATTTGGTCAGCATTTACAGTTCTTAAAAGTCTCTCTCTATTATTTGAGGAAATAGAGGTCTCTTTTGCATCTTGTGGTTTCTCAAACTGCAGCAGCAAACAGCCCTGCCTGGAAATCTGTTGCCATAAAAAATATCTCTCCCATGGAAAGAAATCACAGTCTCTTCCATGCTGTCCCATGGGCCACACATGGGGTATTCTCGTTTAAAGACAGACAAAATTCCAGCCTGAAAACAACAGCTCTCTTCTTTACAGAAAATTTTAAAAGTCTCTCACA
>VZRV01005828.1:0-12362 GCA_013398115.1 Falcunculus frontatus
TATATATTTCTCTCTCTTTAAATATTTCCACGTGGTCCTTATGGATATCCAATATGGATTACCTACCATGGCTATGGTATCAACAGCTTTAACAACACCCAGGCCTCTTGTTCTTTATCGAGTGACCAGAGATTTAAGTGCCTACCAGCACCAAACTAGCAATCACTTGGACAAGCCTTTGGCACCCTTCCAAGAACTGGAAAAAAAAGAAATACTTGGCCACAAGGGAAGTGCCACATAAAGATATGTTTCTCAACTCATTCCAACAGCAAGAAGACCCCACGGAACAAAGTTCGACCTCCGTCCCCTTCGGTGAGACAGGTCTGATTTCCCCGGAGTGGGGTCAAGGGCAGCCAGAGGGTGTTCCTATCTAGCCAGGAATGTTATGGAGCTCTGGAGCTGTTTTAAAGACTGGAAGCATTTGGGCATTTTCAAGTCAACTGGCCTTTTTCATTAAAGTTTTCATTTAAAGCCCCAACAGTGCCAGGAGTCTCCATTTTGCCTGTTTTTGGAGGCACCTGTAAGGTCTGGGAAAGTGTCCAATGTCTGTGAGCTGGAGAACATGAGAGGACCAGGAAATGACCGTAACATCTTTCTCTTCCTCAGCTTCTGCTGTGGGAGTCAATAACTGGTACTGATACACAGGACATCGATCTGCCTGTTTGGAGATAGGGAGGGAACGGAGGAGAAATGAGGTAACACTAAGTGTCATCCAAACTCTACGTGTTGGAAAATCACTTGAAGGAAACTCCCTGCTCCCCTCCAAAACACGTGGATCTGGCAGGGGGACGAGCCTTCAGGAAGCATTTCACTGACACCCCTTCTGGCTCAGTAAGGTCACGGATGTCGATGTTGGGGACTGAATGAGAACCAAGTCTGAGGTTTCTCTTTTCATTAACCTATTTCACAAAGGATCCTCCTGGGAAATCCAGAGACTCCGATGACAAGGTGAAAAAAAAAAAAAAGAAAAAGCAAGCTAACAACTTCTTCCAAAGACAAGTAGGGCTTCACTAAATTTCTACCAACTTACTGCCACTCAAGGCAAGACAAAGCCTCAAACAACAAATTATACTGGGTGTCAAATGCCAGTTCCCTGTCCTCTTTCCAACAATGGTAGCACTTGATTATTCTCTTTCAGTCCAAACCATTTATGAATTCTCCGTGATCTTTGTTTTCTGTTCTGGAGCCCAAATTCTCTAAGCTCTTCTCCTCATCTTAAACCTCAGCAATCTCATTCTCTTCTCACCTGCATGACAACAGGCATCGTCCATTCCACAAGTGTCCGACCTGCCCTACAAAACTCACAGTCCCTTTTCTTTCCTACTTCAAGAAGAAAAAAAACGACAACAAAACACACAAACACCAACATAGCTATTTTTTTTTTTTTACAGTGACCTGGAAACATTCATCTTTTCATCGCTGCTACGCGACAGCAGAATCTCTCCTTTCAGCTTCCCAAATCCTGCCCACTGCCGAGCCAGAAATCCCTCTCCCAAACCACTGCTCAGAGCCACACAAACGACATCTCGATCCCAATTCTTCTGTCCCCTACACACACACACAGATTTTCCATCCTGCCCTCCGTGCGCCTCTCGGGATAACTCACCCATTTGCAAGAGAAAGCATCAAGTTTCAGGGTCACATTCACACAGGTTGTCTGAACACTGAGGGTTGTTCACTGTACTCTTTGGATCCCAATTCAGCATCTGATGTGCTATGGAGAGGGAAAGACTCTTCCAAGCTCCCATCTGACCTCCCCATAGCCCTTCTCTGATCACCAAGGGCTGGTGAGCGCAGCTCCCCAGCAAAGGATGCTCATTGCTAACCTACCAATGCTTTTGTCAAAGAGGAGACTCTAAACTCTCCTCCTGGCTGAATGCTATTGCCCTCTAGTTACACTTCAGTGCTTTAGAAACATCCTTCCGAAATACTCTGCACAAACCCCTTCTCATAGTGCTGATCCCAGCAGAACTGTCCCACCTTCTCTCACAGGCAATTCTGCCTCCACCAGTAATACGTGCAGCATTTTTCCTCCTCATCTCCCCTTCTCCTCCCCATCACACTGCTCTTCACAGCATCTACTGTGCCTCCCTCCCTTCAGCTTCAGGTAATCCAGGAAAAAAAAGCTGCTACTTCAAGACTGCGGATCATCTGGAAGAAATAAACTGCATAAATATACCCAATTCACAGGCACACCTTTGGGAAGGAGCCATTGGGAAACTTGGGCTTGGAATAAAGGAGGCTGCAATGTAGTTTTTTTACAGGCCACACAGGTAATGGGGCATATTAAAATATGTAAAATATGTATTTTTCCATATTTTAACAGCATGGATTGAAAACAAAAGGTTATTCTTAATGGGTATGGTCAGACCCAAGCATTTATCTCCATCATCCTCCCACTCCCATCCACTCTTAGCAGGATGAAATCAAATCCAAAAAGCCTATATTCCTGCCCTCATAATATCAGATGGAAGTGGGGAAGGTAGGGGAGACCCTTCTTACAAGGAGTAGGAGGCCACTAAAGGAAACTCTTTTTCCCATACATTCATCTCACATGATGATTTCTACGGTCCATCTGTTTCCTGGCTCTTGAGCATCATTCATGAAGACTCCGGAGGCTCCTCAGGTATCTTCTCCCAGCTGGAAAGCTGCCCACAGCTGAGAGGGGTTTGTGGAGGCAGGGGGAAGGAGGAAGCAGATCTTGCAATTTGTACTGCATACAGAGCTCAAATCCTGGACACGAGAGGTTGATGGAGCCACTGAGTCCAGACAGAAGCAGCCAGTTAAGTTCCCTTTGTAGGAACCCTTTGGGTTTGTTTGTTTTTCTCTTTTCTTTTTTTTTTTTCTTCTGTTTTTTGCACTTTTGGAAGAGACTTCTTAAAATGCCAATTCTTGACGTGACCAAGGACTCCGGAACAATGCATAAGAGCCTTATCCCCTCCCCTCTGAAAGGCTGCTAGTTCCCCCCACCGAGGGCACTAGGACGCTGCTGAAAACGGCACAGAACTGGATGAGATTTCAGCTGACTTCACGATGGTGATGACACTGGTGGTGGCAACTTTGGTCGGGGTAATAGGCCCTCGCGCCACAGTACGAGCAAAGGTCTGGAGTGCTTCGTACTTGGAGCGCAAGGCATCCAGCTCTAGCTTCATGCTGCTGTTTTCTCTGGCCAGCTTCTCCACCTCTTGCTGCAGCTCAACCCGCTGCCTCTCGAGCTCCTCTTTCTGAGTCACACGCTTGATGCGGCAGCTGGCAGCGTAGCCCCGGTTCTTCAGCGTGCGCCTCCGCTGCTTCAGACGGATGACCTCCTCTTTGGTGAGACCCCTCAGGTGCTGGTTCAGCTCCCGTACGGACATTGACACGAGTTCATCATCACTCAGCACTGGGGCATTCTCTCCTGACTCCTCCTTTACCTGCAAATACCAACAGCAGAGGGGTAGCAGCAAGCCGATGTGAGCGGATGCTCTGGGCAGCAGAAAGAGAAAAGGCCACCCCTCCTCAGCAACGTGACAGCCCTACCTGGAAAACACCCCCGATGTGCTGTGGAGAGCACAAGCTCCACTAAAACATCTGGGTTAAACACGGCAGAGATCTGAGCACTGTCGTTGCCTGGGTTTGGGTCACCCTCTTAGGTCAGAGAATGCAGGGAGCTTTACAATACCCAATGTGAACCCAACAGCAAGATTTTCAAGGGGATAAATGTAAAGTTGGCCGAAGCCTTTTTTTGTGAAGTCCTTTGTCAGGACCTGGAATTCATACTCAATGCTAAGATGACACCTTTTCCCAGCATTACGCTGGGACACCAGTGCAGCATCTCAAAAGCAGAATAGCTGCTTCTATGCAGGGCTTAATTCAGCATTTTGTGGCTTTTCGTTGAAGATTGCTCATATGAGTAGTGAACAAAACCAACCATGCTTGGCTTCAAGGACACAGCCCAATTTGCTTTTGCTGGGGCACAGGCCGGACTGAAGTTACACGAGAAAACCACCAAGGCCTTGTCCTTTACTCAAGCACATTTGCCACCACCATTATTTTCAGAATCACTGAATTGTTTAGGCTGAAAAAGACCATCAACATCACAGAACCCAGAACTTCTAAGACACCATCCTTTTGTCTTTTCAGAGACTGTAGGACGTATGGAATGAAGAGCCAAAACACTGGAAAGAAATTTTCAATAATGCATTAACACCATCAAGCTGGTATGTCCAAGGCATTTACTGTCTCATGGATCTGGGAGACACTAGATGAAAAGTCCCTTCCCCAGTGCCTCCCAGTCCTGAGAGTAAAAGTACTTAATTTTCAAGCCTGGGAGCACTGGTTTCAGGATGCTGCCAATACCTGCTGTAGTCAGAAGTCTCTTGGATAGCTGCTGGGATATGCCAGCCTCCACGCCATCCCAGAGACTTCAGGCCTCTTTCTCGGTAATGCCAGTATTTTTCTACCCTAACTTTTCCTGAAGACAGTAGGAAATTGTATCAGCACCCATTTGTAAGAGTCTCTTGGAATGAAAAAGAACAGTCACGTACGAGCAACATCGCACAGCTCTGCGACAGCCTCCCCAGCCACCCAGCACCACCCACTCAGCTTCTTCCCTACCTTTAATGCCTTGTTCGGTTTGGGATTAGTCGTCATAACCTGAGCACAGTCTTCCGGACAAAACTGCTCAGAAATTGCAACTGGAAAAACAAAACAAGGTTTCCAGGTTAATCTCGGAGATGAGAGCAGGAAGAAGATACCCAACACACGGTCCAAACCCCCAAGTCAACCACCATTTAAAAAATTAACAACACAGTCGTTTGAAGCACTGGGATGCATTCAGATATCACTTACCCTATTCAGATAAGAGAAAGAGAAATTTGTGCTGACAAGTGCATTGCTTTTTAACACCAAGACCTCGTATTTTGCTATTAACCGCACTAAGATCCAGCAGAGAAGACAGGGCAGGGAGGAAAGAAGGACACCCACACTCATCTGTAAACAAGAGTCACACTAAGCACCACGCACCACCTTGCCATGTGCCGCCCCTTCCCAAAGGGAGAATGGAGCGTGGCCTCCAAGGCCCCATCACTGGCTCACCTCCCTCTGGAGGAATCCCAGATGCTCCAAATGGCCTATTAGGGACTGAATTAAGAGTTACCTCTGCTCATAAAAGGCACTGAAAAGCCACAAGACAACAACTCCCTTCATTCTCATTTTGATGATTATTAACCCAGCTCAAAATTGAGCCAGCAACCCAGAGAGAAGCTGCCTGGTTTGTAACCTGCTTCCAGCGCTGTCCCCACCCAAAGGAGACGCGACCAGAAAACCCAAACAACAGAAACAAAAGCCCCCGACAACAAAGCCAGGAAGGAGTTCACCTCTCTCAACACACCAAGACTGTTGCTTCCCAATCCTCCAGCCCCAGACTGCGAGAGCAGACCTGCTTGGCATTTCTAGTGACGTGGAGGCATGTCCATCGCCAGCCAGCCCGTCCCCTGCCGCGACACTGCCCTTCACTCTCACCTTAGCCAGCGACTACATCCCTCCGACCAGCGCCTTGCAGAAAATCCACCTGCCCGCACCTCCACCCAACCCCTTCACCCCGTGGTGACGGCAGCACGGCGGCCCGATGGTACCTACCCCGGGAGAGGCACCGGCAGCCGTGCCACCATCACAGCCTCTGCTATGGCTCCCCAGCGGGGAGGGGGCGAGGCGCCGGTGCCCCCGACGCAGGGCGGCTTCGAGGGCTGCACACCCGCGGCACCGCAGAGCGCTGCCTGTCTGGCGGGAGTCCTCTCTCTCCCCCCACCTTCTCCAGCCCAGCCCAAACCCTCCCCATTTCCACGTCTGCATCGTGTCACACATCCTAATCATTCATGAAAAATCCAGCCAAAGCATCCCAAGCATGATTCCCTTCTGATAGTTGCCATGGTGACCTTGGGAAAGTAGCCAACCCGGAGACAGTCACCATGGAAACAGAGAAGCCCAAAAGCAATAATGACTTCAGGTCATGTCTGTGCAAAGACATCACGAGGTCGTCGGAGAGTAAACAAACTCATTCATATCTGCAAACAGGGGTGGCGGGATTTGGAGGGGTGCAAAGGTGGGGCGTGGGGACCAGTGGGAGCCGAGTGGGTGAAGGTGCTGGCTCAGCCCGTGCTGCTGTCACTTGAATTTTATCAGTCAAGACACCTCATCATCACACGACTTACGTAAAAATCAAGATGAAGAGCAGGAGGGGAAAAAAATAATCCTGTAATTGCAGAGCTGCAAGATACTATCCTAGATATTAGGGAGTGTATTTAGGCGCCTCCTCTATTTTTAAGCCCGAGACAGCACAGCTCTCCATGTCTGGAGGAGGGACAAGGACAGCCGCACAGCACACAAGCCAAGATGCTCCGTGATGAATGGACCACTTACAGCAACTGGTGTGCGCTGCATTTTCTAGAGCATCACCGAGTCCTTCTCTGCTCTCCTCCAGCACTGAGCCCCACCCCGGGCACACCTCCAGCCACAGCCCCTGTCTCGACAGGACAGCAGGAGTGGGCAGGGCACGGGGGCCAGTCCCAGCCCCCCGCAGCTGCCTCCGACAGACGGGGATGTGCCCAACCTCTACCTGCGTGCTCTTCAGGGCAGGTTTTCCTGCGAGCACAGGCACCTCTCTTCAGACCCCAGCACTGCCCTTTCACCGTCCATCGCTTCCCCTCCGCACCAGGCATTTGCTGCCCACCCCTACCTCCCGGCCGGAGGCGCAGACGTAGGCACTGGCAGCTGGGAGGAAGGAAAAAGCTCCTGGTCTTGGCCAACCGGTCTCGGAGTTGAGGAGCGCAGAGGCGCTGCCAGTGCGTAGAGGAAAGGGCCGGCAGCCCCCTCCCTGCAGAGGCGCAGCCGGGCCGCAGGCAGTTGGTGCCATAGTTATGCAGTGAGTCACCAGCTGTTTACAGAGTTTGAGCGCTCACATTCCCACAGCATCAGAAACTCTTCCTTCCCTCGGCGGCATCCCCCCTCCCTCGCCGCCCCCATCCCTACAAGGGAAGGGGCGCGCTGGGCGCGCTGGCCGCTCGCCGCGCTGCGAACGCCGGAAAAGGAAAGGCAAAAAGGAGGGGGAGGCCAACGACAGCCCCGTCACACCCACCAACTGCACAAAAAGCCTTTTGATCCTCACCCAGCGCGTCTTCAAAGCGTTTTCTGCGCCAGCCGATGGAAAAACTGAACGCGGCCACTTGGCTACGCGGAGATGGAAAGAAATGTAAAGTATCATGGAAAACAAGAGCAGAGGAGTGAGGTTGCCTCCAGTGGGGGTCAGTGTGAGGGCTCGCCTCCCACCCCAGCAACGCTCCGGCTCTGAGTGATGAAACCCTTCTGGTCACCTGTTGCTCCATGTCACCAAAGCAACAGCTCCTTACCCTGCACATTCCTCCGCGGACAGCACAGGTGCTCGGCACAGCGTCTTCTGCTGCACACCTGTCTCCCCACACACACCAAGGCACCCTGGACGGGCCAGCATCCCTCCCAGATAGGCTGGGATCCACCCTACTGACTGGCTGACTGACATGGCCATGGCTGCTGCTGACACAGAGATTAATGAGGAGGTTCAAGGCACCATCAGGAATTGTGATGCCAGACCCTCTTAAAACAAGGGTGGGAGACTGTGGGCTGGCCTGACCCAAAAGCAAGATTTCATAGAGCAAGTAGGAACACTCAAACAGGCTCAAGTCTCACACTCAGATACGAGTGCCAGGGAAAGTCTTATCTGTGCACCAGGTGAAGGCACAGGTGTGGTCCGGGCTCCGCTCGAAACCGATACAACACCTCTCGCAATCCTCATCAGCAGTCCTCCACGGCCTTGGGTCCCATCTTCTCATCTACCAAATCCTTCCCATCAGGACTGTTTGAGACTATTCAGCTACCAGCAAGAAGACACTAAAAATCAGCATGGCATCTCCCAGAGTTACAAAGCAAAACCCCACAACAGAATCGTAAACCACTCCACAAACCAGCCATACCCAGCAGCGTTCCCTAAACATGCTGCACAGGGGTCTTCTGGGACCCTGCCTGCGATTTGATTATTAGAACCCTTTTAGTCTTTACCCTACTCCTGCCCTTCTTTCCTTAATTGCGTTTGCTGCATCACATCTAAAATTAGGAGCTCAGCTTTTTGGAACGAGGACCGCGTTACATCCCTGCTCTGTAAGCAGTACGACACACTTCGAACGCCACACCAATAAAGCAGCAAGTAGTATTACACCAACTGTGAGAGGAAAAAGCTTTTCCAGAGCAGCTCCACGCTCATATTTACAGCAAGTGTTTTGACTGTGGGTTACATAAAGAGCCCTTGTAATTCTGCAATAAAGTTACCCATTGACAGCCTTGCCAACGCCCTCTCCCTCTCTCAGACAGCTCCTATGCCTCCTGCAGCATCATCCCAAAAACCTGGAGGTCTCCAGCTGACATGCTAAGCCTGACAGTCTCAGCTTCGAGCATCTAGAGATCCCAGTTCCTTCACTTTGAAAGGGAAAGGCAGCAGAAAGCCTGACTCAGGCAGAGGCAGGACAGAGCTTTCCACACAAGGCTTGCAATTAAGAAAGAAAACATGCCAGAGTGAGATTTCAGACTTTCCACGCTACAGGGCTTTCCAAGCGCGTTACACGTTAAGGAATTACTATAAAGTCACTGCCGACACCCGACAACTGCGGATGAACTTGAATTTTAAAAACTCCTTCTACGCTGAAAGACAACCCCGGCCAGAACATGAGCGCCTGGCAGACAGCCCTGCTGGTGTTTAGCTTCCATCCTCACACACATACAGCAAACTGAAAACACGCAACCCTCACCTTCCGCCGGGCCAGCGACGACTTCCCGAGGGCAGAAAAACAGCGCAAGGTTCAAGCGGCGACGGGGATCTCTGCCATCACGTCTCAATTCAGCACCGACAGCTACGCAGGGAATACTCTACTCATTCCCAAATGCAGCCATTTAATTCCTAGGCAGCTGTTTAAATTTCTCGTTTATCCGCAAGTTACTCCCAGCTCCAGAGCGCTAGCCAAACGGATGTGCCTACCACGGCTAACATCTGAGCTGACAGGTGAAGGCAACTACAGATGCTTAAATCTTCGTCGCCGTGCCTCTGCCGCTCGGAGGCACGACACGGATTTCCAGCACATTGCAGCATGGTAGGCAGAGCACCATCCCTCTCCCCATCATTCAAAAAGCCATTCTCCTGCTCTGACAACCTTCACACATCCTGTAAGGCAGACTGACGCTTGTCACTCATTTGTAATGAGAGCGGGGAGGGACAGGCTGGTGGTGTGAATCAGAGAGTAGAGAAGCATATGCGAGGCAATATATTTGACATGAAGAGAGAGAAGACACAAGGAGGGGGTGAGTCACTGTTTACTGTTCTAGAGGAGCTCCACGCAGCCCTCGCCCAGCTGGCCAGCTTTCCATTTCCCATATGGATCGGAACCAGCATCCAGCAGCAAAGAGGAGATTCAGGAACCTTCAGAGCACATTTGAGAGCCGCCAGGACACAGCTCTCAGAGGCGCTCTCTGGGGAAGCCTGGACAGGGATCAGACAGTCTTCAGTGGTTTGGTAAACAACCTAGTCAGAAGCTGCAGAGAGCCTGTGGTTAGGGAGCAGGGATATGGAGTACCAGGCGGGTACACCTGTGTGTCACCTCTGAAACTTCATGGAGGAGGAGGCTGAAGGGGAAAGGTATGCGACAGCCAGCCCTGGTACTGACAAGCTTACAGCACTTTTTCCATCACGTGCTTGTAAAACGCAGTGACAGAGATACACTGGAATTACACCTCAGCATCACCAGCCCAGAGATGCATCTCCCCAGCCAGACAAGCTAAAGCCACCAAGCAACAAATAATTTGCTCGGACGCACAGTCAGACCCTGGAGCAGAGCTGGGATTGGGATTCCTAACTTTGCTACTCCTGACCCCAAGTGCCAGCCATCAAGTCAGAGATCTTCACTCACTGCTAATACTGGAACACAGAGGCTTTGCTATTTGGCATCCTGCAATATTGCAAAGCAGTGGGATCCACTATGCAGCCTGTCCCTCCACTCAGGAGCGCAGTGCCAGGGTAATTGCTCTCATTACTGCCTTCCCCAGCCCTTGTGCTGATGGTCACAGAGCACTGCATCACTGGTGCTTGCTTCATGCTTGGAAGACTCTCTGCCCAAGTTTGAAGATAGCCTCAAACAATAGCTGAGACAGAAGTGGAAACTGCCTGTTCATCTCTACAGGGTGCTGAGCCTGAAACTTCCTGATAATTGAAAGTGCTAGGACCGCTCAAGTATTTCACAGCTGGATGTTTACAAAAATGATCCGCGAGCAAGCTTATCCCACAAACCCTGACTGCCGCAGGGGCCAGCGCTCCCAGCTGTCCTTTCTTCGCTTCCCAAACATCTCACACAGCTAGAGATTTTCAATACCAAGTCCTGCAGCACATTCCATGCCATTAATCATCTTCCAATGTTGATGGAAATCAGAGGGTATCAAGCTGATCTGTATTTTTCCCTTTCAGGAGGCACACAGCAGTACTGAACTCCATGCCGCAACAGATTGCTGAGACGAGCGACGGCGCAGAAATGACATAAAACATGACAAAGCACGCTGTCCTTGACAGGCAAGCAGGAAGGAAAAAAAAAAAAAAAGCCAACAAATTTCTGCCTCTGGTTCAGAAACAGTTGTGAAGCAAGGCAAGAAGCTGGCGTAATACAGCCGGGAACATTTAACAGGGCTCAAAGCCCTGCCAAAGCTCAGAGCCCGCAGAAGCAAGGCAGGGCGTCCTGACGGCGAGAGTCACCGTGTGCCCAACCTTGCGGCAAGCGGCCCGTCGCTGCTCGCCGGCAGCCCCAGGTCCGGCAGCTCGGCCGGGCGGGAGCGGAGTTAACTCCGGGGCCGCGCTGCCATTGGGCGGCCGCGGCGTCCATCACCCCGAGGAAGTGACTGCACGAGGAAGGCTTGAGGAAGGCTTCTCCGCAGGCAGCACCGCGGACACACACGGAAGGAGAGGGGGGAAAAAAAAGCGGAGGGACGCACGCTCCTTTCACCAGTGAGAAAAAAAATCACCAGGTAAACTCATTCGCTGCTAAAACCCCGATAGCACCCAGGGCGCGACGCGCCGGGCTGGGGCGCAGGGCTGCGCCCGCCACAGGGCTCACAAAAACTGAAAGTGCAAGAAAAAGGCGTGCAGCTTTTCAGGGAAACACTTTCCTCTCACTGGCTCCCTCCACCTTCCGCAGTCCCAGCTCAGCTTTAGGCACGCTGGCAAAGGAGGGGGCGGCCAGGTGAAAGCGAAAATGGAGGCCTTTCCCTTTTCTGTAACAACTTTGCCCAAAGGGGGCTCGTTCCTAATTTGAGACCTCATGGCCTGCTTTCAGTAGAATCTGTAAAACAAATCCTCCACGGAGCAACCCACGAGGGAGGGGAGCGGGCTCTCAGCCCGAGGCAGAGGAGGAGGAGGAAGGAAACAGACCCTGACACACTGTGAGAGTTTGGAGATCTCAGTTCCCGTCGCTCGTGGCCTGGATGTTTCCCCACCTTATGCCGCTGCCGTCACGGGGAGCTCGAAGAGGTTCCCCCCACCCACCTCCTCACTTCTGATTAAATCCCCGAACCGTCCCGCACCCACCAGACAGTCACGCGGCAGTGCCCGCTCCCGGAATGTCACCGTCCCCTTTCCTCCCACTCCCTGCGCGGCCGCAGAGCACCCCGTTTCCAGGGTGGCCCCCTGCACACGCATCCCTCCCTCCCCACAGGCTCCGGGACCAGCCCGAACACACCACGCACCTCTCCCTCTTTCGACCCAACCAGCAGCTGTGCTCAGCAGAGATAAGCCCCTCACCCACCGCAGCTCTGACCCCCAGCCCATCCGACGGGCAGCGACGCGCCCGCCTGGCGTTTCCCGGTGGCGGCTGCTCCTGCCCGATAACCCTGGGCGGAGAGCGGATCGCGAAGCCGCCACCACGCCCGGCCACGGCCGCACACCGCGGCCACGCCGCCCGGCCCCGGCTGCGCCCCGGCTCCCTCCGTACTACAAAAGCTGCTATTTTTAGTCGGCGGAGCGCGCGGCGTCACAACAGGTTTCCTCACATGTATTTTAAGAGCCATTCAAAGGCAGAGGCAGGCAGCGCGCTCATCCTCGGGGGGAAGAAAAATAACAACAAGAGACAGGAACGCATCACCCCGGCAAACACCCAGGGGACCCCCAGCCCTATGTCCCCGAGGGTGCGGGGGTGCTGCCAGTCCCGTCCCACGGGGGTTGAGCGGTGCCGGCTCCGCGCTGGTGCGAGGTGACAGGGAAGATGTGACCGCGGGGCCGTCGCGCCCCCGCCCCCCGGGGGCTTCGGGGGCCGCTCGGCGGGGGC
>VZRV01005832.1:0-74977 GCA_013398115.1 Falcunculus frontatus
TTTTTTTTTTTTTTGTTAGAGAGATAGAGAACTGGAATGAAACACTGAGAACAGAACCCAAGTTACTATCAAGATTTTCGGCATCCAATTACTTCATGATTCGGTACAGTTCAAATAAAACCTATGCTTCCTCATGTTTGGGGTTTTTTAAAGTACTTCGCAAGATTCGATCTCTATGCATAAAGCATATGATAAAAGATATATGATTCACGATCTTAGACGTCTCTTCCAACCTAAATGATGCTATCCGCAAACACTTGGCTGAACAAGCCTTAAAACAAGCACTTCAATTTGGAAAAGAATAACAACTACCAAATGAACATCCTATTAAAACCTAAAGCTCATCCTCGCCCCACGGCAGAACTAGAAGCCTTTAAACACTGCACCACTTAAACTTTCCAAACCGCTATAACTTCGCAGTTCAGTTCGTCCGTTTCAGAAACTGAAGGCCACCTCGTCTCCCTACTTTTTTAAGCTGAACACCTTCACGGCGCTGGCGGCTGTGCCCAGCCAACCTCAAGCGCCATTCTCCTGGAAAGAAACGGTCCTGGGGAAGGGCCAGTCCGGCGCCGCCCCGGGCACAGGGAGCCGGCGCCGCCGCTACAGGCCCGCTTCCCTCGGGCGAGCGCCGCGCTTGGCCCCGCAGAAGCAGCTCAGAAACGACGTGGCTCCACAGCACGGAACAAACGCGCTCACCTGCCCTGCCCCACTCCGCCGCCACCGCCCCTTCCCGCCGCCGCCGCCTTCAAATACGCGCCTCCTTCCGGCCCGGCCCTGCCCGGCCGCCGCCATCTCGCGAGAGCGCGTCCCTTCCGCCCCGCGGGACGCGGCCGCCGGTCGCCATGGCGACGGCCCGCGCGGGGCTGCCCTGCCCTGCCCTGCCCGAGTCCCCGCGGTGCCGCCGCCGCCTGTGCCCAACTTAGAGCTCTGACAGGGTCTCGGCGTCTCACAGGCTGCTCCCCACTGGGTCTCTGAGAGGAGCTGGCAAAGTGACGAGGGGGCAGAGTGTCTCCTCAAGAAGTTTGCTGATGACATAAAGCCGGGAGGAGTGGCCGATACTCCAGAGGGCTGTGCAGCCCCTCAGACGGACCTCGACAGGTTGGAGAGAGCGCCAGAGAACTGTCTGAAATTCAACAAAGGCAAATTCAGGGTCCTGCACCTGGGAAGGAATAGCCCTGCGCACCAGCACAGGCTGGGGGCTGACCTTCTGGGGAGCAGCTCTGCGGAGAAGGACCAGGGGGTCCTTGGACAACAAGCTGTCCAAGAGCCAGCAGTGTGTCCTTGGGGCCAAGAAGGCCAGTGGTGTCCTGGGATGCATTAGGAAGAGCAGCAGTAGGTCGAGGGAGGTGATCCTGCCCCTCTACTCAGACGTGGTGAGGTCACATCTGGACTGTCCAGTTCTGGGCTCCCCAGCACAAGAGACGTGGAGCTCCTGGAGAGGGTCCAGCAGAGGGTGACAAAGAGGATGAGGTGACTGAAGCATCCCTCTTAAGAGGAAAGGCAGAGGGAACTGGGACTGTTCAGCTTCGAGAAGACATGACTAGGACTATATTAATATGTATAATTATCTAAACGGGGGCTGCTGAGAGGATGGGTCCAGACTCTTCTCAGTTGTGCCAACCACTAGGACGTGAGGCAAGGGGCAGAAACTGATTCACAGGAAACTCCACCTGAATATGAGGAAGAACGTCTTTACTGTGCAGGTGACAACACACACTGGAACAGATTGCCCAGAGAGGTTGTAGAGTTTCCCTCATTGGAGATACACAAGAACCATCTGGATGCGCTCCTATGCCATGTGCTCTAGGACGACCCTGCCTAAGCAGAGAGGTTGATCAGATGACCCACTGTAATCCCTTCCACACAATTTACCCATTCTGTGATTCTATGAAAGCGAGCTGGTTCCAGCTGCTAAATGCTGTTAAAAGGAGAACACTAAATGCTCTTTCTACACAATGGCTGTGGTTACCACTAATGTTACAGGATTGCAAATGATAGGATGAAAGAGGAGGTGGAGGCAGTAACAAATAGAAGGATAATCCCCTTACTAAGAGAACAATGTGTGCCAATCTGTTTGCAGCCCCTTTTTTGTACTGCAAAACATACACTGGGAATCTGTGGTTGTCAGCCTTCAGGGGCATCCCCGTGAGGCTCCCCAGGTGCACTTGTCAGTGGGGTTTAGGTGATTGACCATTGGCCCATGTAGTTATTTTCTTTGGTGTATTTTACACCAGCAACTCATTGGTATTTTTACATCGGATTCCATACTTCCACTGCACTGATTTTTCCTTATGAGGCTACACTTCACTTTTGCTTATCCTTTTTACATTCTGCCACTTCCTTTACCAGCAGAGACTCTCCAGATTTATGACAGGTTATTATTACAAATCGTTGGAACATTACTGCTGTGGAAATGGGGCTGTACCAAAATTATACAATGGTTTGAAGGGAAGGCTTGAAAATGCAGGCAGGATTAAAATAGGGTAAGTGAAGGAATGGGCTTGCTTTCTAATTTTTGGAAGCTTGTAGAGAGGACACAGAGATAAGAAAGGGCTGAGGAGAAGCAAAAGCCGAGATGCTGTGAGAGAAATCTGGTACAGTCCAACACAATTATGTTTAGGTAATACCAGAATGATATTTTGATAATAACAGAGTCATCTGGCAAAAAAAAGTATTACTCTTCTAAGTATATCAGAAGGCTTTAACTTCCTGCTGTAGACACTGAAATATATTTTCACAAATCTTAAAATGAGATTCTGCATTTAAGAAGATATTAAAAGTTCTTGAGGGAGTCTCCACCTTTTGAAATAGAGTAGTATTCTGTTTCCTGCTCATTGGTTGATGAAGTTAGAAAATATGTTTTTAGAAAACCAAAGTGGCCAAAATGGCATTATTTTAAACTGGAGTAAAACATTCAGCATAACACAGAGGAAGCAGATGTCAAAGGATGGATAAATCTGTAAATATTATGGAAGTAGCTTTTAAGTAGGGGAAAAGAAATTTGAAACCCTTTGTTACGGATAGCAGCAAGATTTTTGGCAGAGAACTGAAGGGCTGAATTAAGAAGACTGATAGCAGAGCAAGAGACATGGAACAAAGAGGACTTTTAAAACATTTTGAATGCCTTTGAAGCATTCCTTGGTGATGGTGTAGCCATCTGTTGATTGACATGTTGAAGACAGGTGGCAAGAAGGGGATCAGAGAGTGACTTGACAGAGTTGTAGAGTTGGATATCATCTGCAAAGGGATGATGCCCTTTGTTGAAACAGGCAACGAGATCTCATGAGAAATATGAAAAAAGAAATGCGAAAAAAAACCTCAGAGAGATGCACTCAGTCACAGTGTTCTCTCATGCATGCTAGTGTAGATTCAAAGCAATTCTAACTGACTTTATTAGACTATGTCATTGATAACATTGGTGTGAGAGAGGAGTCAATTCCATGTGCCTTCTGTCAAGCAGAAGACACTTTGGGCATCCTCACCAGGTTGTACCAGTACTGGCAATTGAGACAGATGTTTTGAACTTGTGTCTGGATGAACCAAGTCTACTCAGCAGTGTATCTACTGGTAGGGGTGTGTGTTTGTAGAGATACAGGGGCCTAAACTTGGCCAAAAATGGAGAAATACCTAAATTGAACCTTTTTATTCAGATCTTCCACCAAGAATTGAAACTTGAAATCCTTTCTGGCTGCTGTTATTTTGTTCTTGCTTGACATGGTAGGTACAGAAGCTGAACCTTTTCTCTGTTGCTTTCAGTATATGGAAGATAAAAATATGCTCTAGTGTCTTGCCATTTATATGAAATGTATCCATCTGGTTTAAGGATGGGGTCCTTTAAAAATCCGCTGAAAAATTATTAAATATTAAAGTACTGAGCATGCAATATCCAGCTGATACCTGGAAGTTTAGTGATGGGGTCACACTTAGCATTTTTGTAAAAGACACAGACTATGCCTTAGATAAGGCACTCGTTTAATAAGTGCAGGAGAGTGGTGTATTGATATAACTCAAGCCAATTAATAATAGGAGTGCTTGGGCCTGACAGCCCAGTGCAGTGGAGCTAGTACACCCATGCTGGTGTTTCTGTGTAGCACAGTACCTCATTCCATACTGTGCGTGGAGGCACTAACCCTGGGGCAGAAACTGAAGAGCCACATCCAGCTCTTGTTGGCTCTGTTGCCTACAGCTCCTTTCTGACCTTGCTTCACTGGTCTTGACTCAGCAAATGTGATGTTAGCACTGCCAATGTATGTTCCTGGCTAAACACCAAAGTCCTCCTTTGCCTTTATTTGTCACTGTGTACAGTGACACAGGGCAGTGGTGTTCACAAGGAATATTTCCATTCCTAGTCAGCATTTTGCAGTGAGGGCTAGGCTTCTTCCCTGATAACCTTGGGTCTGTACAACTTAGACATAAAGGTAAATAAAGAGGTGTCTCCAATCCCTCTATCCTAGAGCAAAGCAACATTTCTAAGGCCTGATAAATGTTATCCAGAGGTAGACATCTAACCTAGATCAGATGTAACATGACTTAAAAGTGTTCCTCTCCACTACTTAATGAGAATCTCGATTAGTATCTGAGGTATACACAACCACACTTTAGAAGCCTGAAGTTAGATAGGATAAATACGTTTGGAGTATTATATTTACTTGCTTGCACAGGGCTGTGTTAGATGTACTCTCATCCAGTCTCAAAAGCAGAGTCATCATCGTTAAACAGAGTCGCAGGTTGAGGTGAAACACGTGCCTGAGATCAAAATACAGTTCGCTGCAGGATCTCTCTGAGTCCTTATTCTGGAGCTTTTCATATGCCTTTGTGCTGGTTTTATCTGGGGTAGAGTTAACTTTCTTCACAGGGGCTGGTATAGGGATGTGTTTTGGATTTGTGCTGAACACAGGGTCGATAATACAGAGACAATTTTGTTATTGCTGAGCGGGGCTTACACAGAGCCAAGGCCTTTTCTGCTTTTCCTACTGCCATGCTCATGAACAGACTATGGATGCATGGGAGATTGTGAGGCAGGACAGCTGACCCCAACAGACCAAAGGGATGTTCCAGACCATATGACATCATGATCAGTATATAAAGTGGGGGGAAGAAGGCTGAAGGGGGAATGTTTGGAGTGGTGGTGTTTGTCTTCCCAAGTCACTGTTGTGCATGATGGGGCCCTGCTCTCCTGGAGATGGCTGAACACCTGCCTGCCCATGGAAGCAGTGAATTAATTTCATTGTTTTATTTTGCTTGTGTGCATAGCTTTGGCTTTTCTTCTTAAACTGTGTTTATCTCATGAGTTTTCTCACTTTTGCCCTTCCAATTCTCTCCCTGACCCTGCTGGTGGGGGGGAGTGAGTGAGCAGCTGTGTGGTATTTGGTTGATGGCTGGGGTTAAACCATCATAGCTTGTCACTCAGGGAAGAGAACTACAGTACCTCTTTAGAATGCTGCTTTAAGAAGAATATTGCATTTTGATTAGGCTTTTGCTTTTATAGTGCTTTTGCTGACATATTTCACAACTTTAAAATTTAGGCATCTGAAGTCCAGTTCTAACCTATATATAAGCACTAAAATAACTGTGTCCTGTCCTGATTTCCTGATGTGCTAACTTAGTTGGAAGCAAGTGTGTTGAATGCCTCTGACAAACCAGTCACTTTTATTTAAGTTGTTGTTGTTGACAATTTTGGCCAGATGGGTTCATTGAGGTTGTGCTGCCAAGGTGATGTTCCTTGTAAACCTGCTTATGGTATGCAGTCAGAGAGACTTCAGGGCAGTGTGAATGCTACTTTCCACTAAGTAAAGAATAAAGTCTAACATACTGTCACTCAAATTCCTAGACCTTGTTCTAATTTGGGGGGGAATGGAGAGGGCTTTGCATGCCTTATGCTGCATGATTTAAAATGAAGATAAATACTAAGAAAATGGTAGTAACTGGTAGTCCACTGAACTATGCACCCATACCAGCTAACCATGCCACTCCATCCTTTCGTGCAGCAGCTTACCAAAAATAGAGCTGGGATGGTGAACTATAGGTCATATGGCCTCCAGAAGTAGCATCATATGCAGGCAAAATATGTCAGCAATGCTGTCTTGGTGCACATGTTTGGCAGCCAGCAATGCTCTCAGAAGAGTCTAATATTGAGACTTGAGGCTTGAATTTTCTCTGTCTCCTACCACCTTGAGGGAGGATACTGCAGTACTAAAGGATCTGGTTAATAGCTTGCTCATGGACAACTCCTTAAGAGCAAATCAGAGATATAATTACAAATTATTTTGTAACTTGCCAGCTCATGTAGTGAGTAGAGGCATTTAAACGTTCTGAGCTTGCAGACACATTTTGTTTCCTCCTTGTCACATGCACCATGTAGTTAGAGCAAGGCCTTGTCACTGGCTCTCTCCTTACCGGAACAGTTGGTTTAATGCAGGAATATTTACATCTCTGCAAGAAAAAAAAAGAAGAGTATAAAATGTAGTTACTGTAAGAGCAGGTGCACTACAAGCCAAAGAAGATAATTGATTCAGCAGTTGTTTGCCATCATGTTTTTAGATTAATTCCTACTGCATATCACTGCAGGACTCTAGCAATGAGCAGTTCTTATACATTTTACTGAATTACTGTTGGTGTGTTGGTTTTTTTCCACAGGGGCCTTGGGCTGAGCGATGTTTACAGCAGTCCGTCCAGATGTGAAGGCTGGTTCCGCATTAAGTCACCCCGATCTTCTAATCCCAGGTTCACATACTTCTAGTGCTGTATTTTATCCCATGGTTCTATCTAGCATTGTGTCCAGGTCACATGGAGTTTATGGAAAACTGCTTGAAATGCAGTCTCTGGGGTGGTGTTTAACAAGGTGTGCGTGAGGATGTTTATGGGGTGTGAGAATGGGAGTCCATTCATTCTCCATGTTGAGTGTTACTGAGCCCAGTTCTCTTCTAACCTTGTCCCGGTGCAATCATTAAAGGGGAGAGAAGACTCTGAGCTATTGTATCCAGCAGCCTGTAATGTCTGCCAGCTACTTGTCTGCTACCATGCCCAGGTGCTTGGCTCTTGCATCTCCATCACCTGGCTAGGACCCAGCCTGAAGAACTGAGACCTAAACTTGTTTTCAGATAGAATCTATTTTTCTTTGTTTCATCAGAGTGGTCTTCATCAGAATATCAATGGGGTAGTGTAAAACAACACCTCTATTCTTTTTCTACTTTGGCATTTCTAAAGAAATGTAAATCAGGTAATGGACGAGTATATTTTTATTACTTGGTACCCACAATTGTTTCTGTAATAACGTGTATTTCTAGGGCAGAGTCCTTTGAATATCTATGTACATATTTACATGCATTAAATAGAAACTGCAGTAAACCACAGAATTTTGCCAGCTACCACTTCTCTAATTAGCTCACGGAACTAAAAATAATTAATATAGTTAGTTGTTGGATTATAATACAATGAGAAGTACACACCTAATAAATCACATTTTTTTATTATTATCTGCTAAGTATCTGGCTGCTTGAGTAATATTTTACAACTTTTGGCTAAATTCACCTTGAGCTCTTCAAAGCCAGTAGCAAGATTTCCAGTTTTCATAATGCTATGAGATCAGACACCTATGCTCTGGGGGGTTTAATTCACCACTGCATTACTCCATTTACAAGATCTGATTTGCAATTTGACCGCTATTTTCATTCAGCAAAACTAAAAGATTAACTATTTCTAAATTTATGAGCTAATTAGTACACTAATACAAACCACATTTATAATTTTCCTGAGTTTGCTTAATCCTTCTTCATTACAAAAGTCAGTTCAGATGTCCGTAAAAGCTTACAGGAAAAAAAAGAAAAGTATTTGTTTTCATTTTCATTAGGGAAAAGTGAAAATTCCGAAAGATTCTGGGCAGACAGAGCCACATTCTTTTGCTCTCATTAAAGTCCTTTTGGTTACAGTAGTTAGGGGAGGAAAACACTGTGCAGCTCTAGGCATATGTCTGCAAGGTTGCCAACATCAATAATTTTATCACAAGTTTAATAAGATTTAGTGTTTTTCTTATAAAGCTCCAGAATCTCATGATTATGAAATAATGTTATCTTCCATTAAACATGCGTGTTAAAAGGAGTCCTTGTAGTTGCAAAGAAAGTATTGGAAATACAAAATTTATGGTTCAAAAATCCTAATTGAAAAGAAAATATGAGCCCCAGATTAATTTCTTTAAAATCAAGATTTTAGAGGCAATCTCAGATTTTAAAAAGTGTTTATTAATCAAAATATTGTGTCAGTAGTGGCACTAATTCCACCACTATTGCTCTTCAAGTTTTTCTGTATAGAATCTGGTGCTACTTTCTTGATATTCTTCTCCTACTTTAGAAACTTCACTTAAGATACAGAAACCATACACGTTTTTCTAATTTAAGTGCATCAGAATGCTGAGACATGGGGTTAAGAGTTGGCTACATATTTTAGATATTGGAGCCAGACAGCAATTCAGTCTGATAATGTGCATGTCTACTGTTTCCTGAAAATTTGCTGGTACATGACCCTTTATATGCATATATGTGACCCTACAACATACTCTCTTATGTGGTGCCAAAAAATGGCATTAGCTTCAGCTGCTTTATTAAATTGCTACCCAAGCTGGCAGGCATTCAGAGCGTATCAGCAGCTCATGCATGCTGTGCCAGCTAACACAGGAACCTTTGCTCCTCTCCATGCTCACTGGGGTTAGCACACAGAGGAAGAACAAAAGCCCCTTGAACGCTGGGCCAGAGTATTTTGCACACTGTCACAACCACATTTGTCCTTTGGTCTGAAGGGAGCACTGGAGGGGCACTAACTATGGCTACCTTGAGCTGTGTTACTTCCCCAGTCCTCAGTGAGGCAGCGTATCCAGCAGACAAGGAGTCTGGCTTTTAAGAAGCATTTATCAAATAGCCTGCAGCTGTGATGAATGATACTGTTCCCAACTAAATATTCTGTCCCAGAGACAAGGTTAGAGAAATAGTCCCTGTAATTAACATTTACCTTTTAATACTACCAGCTGAAAAAAGAAGTGAATGTGACAGCAGTCTGCAACTGCCAAGGTTTGGATCCAGTACTGGACTGTTATGGAAATGAGAAAAGTGCACACTGTAAGAAGACAAAGTTTGCACAATGTTCCACATGATTCTGGGCAAAATAATTGCAGCTAAAGAATGTAATTTAAATGTATGAAGAGTATTCACAGTGGCTAAATTTATCTGGGTGATGCAGACTCCTCTGGGCTGGAGCTGGTTTCCTGGTCTGAACTGCCCTCCAGAAGAGCCTGCTGGTATCCCTTGGCTGTGAAAGTTTCCCCATGGAGCTTAGTGGCCATAGGCTAATATGGCCTTTAGGAATAGTCCCCGTGGTAACATGAAACCAGCTTGTATTAGTATTTCAGTGCCGCTGTTTCCTGACTTTTAAGCATCTCCTCACATAGCTTGACTGTCCTGACTCAGTACTTAGCCCTTCTACAAGGACTGGTATTAAGAACTTTTCCGGAAGGAGCAAGATTGGAATGCAACTTTTCAACAAAATTAAAATATTTTTCTAATTTTCCTTTTTTGCTGTGTAGTAAAAATTGCTGTCACATGTGTCTTACATTTCTTATATTCCCCTAGAGGTGTTCACAAAAGACATTCCAAATAATTCTCAGCAGAAGTAAGCTCATTCAGCAAATGTCCTTAGTGTTCTGGACCTTGAACTGCAGATAATGGATTACTTCAAAATCAGATGCTTAAATCCTCTTCTATGACATCTTAAGTTCATGTTTGTGTTTCTGATTATATAAAACACTTCAAATTTTGCGTATCTGTTTGGTATCTATTCATTTTAACCTATAAAATATAGCATTTTAATTACTTACATTCCTGCAAGTCCTGAAGATGTAAGGGATCTGGGAATAGCAGTTGGGCTCTATTTTCTTGTTCATCAGTGTACCTGTTAGTGGCTTCCATTGCAGAACCACACTTACACCATACAGTAGTGAATGTAATGTTTGGTTCCTAAATTGCTCTTACAGGAAAGGTTGAAAAAAATGCGATTTTTTTTTTTTAACATGGGCCTTGACTGAAATGAATATATTTGTGTGTCTTCTTAGGTTCAGCTCTTCTCTCCACGACTGCTGGTGGGTCACAAGTTCATGCTAGCATTCACCATTTCCTGCCAATGTCTCTTAGTTTAAGAGTTAGTTCAACATTAAGAGCTTTAACTTGTAAATATTTCTTAAAAAGCCATTATCCTTGATAGTCTGAGCATGAATCCTGCTCCTGAGAGTGCTTCTGTGCATACTTTTCCCATTTGCCTTATGCCCCATCTTTACCCTGTGGCTGTGAGACTGCACAAGCTGATAAGGCAAACTCCACCCATAGGTTACTTAGAGAACACAAATGCCCTGTGAGCATGCCCAGCATCATGCAGAGCTCTGTGTTTCCACAGGGGAATATCAAGTCTGAGCGCTGCTGCTTGTGGTGTGGAGGAAGGAAAAATGATGAAAAATGTTCTCCCCAGTTGTGACGGTCAACTTGTGTCTGCCAGGTATGGGGGAGTTACTCTGAACAGGAGTTCCCCTCATCCTGCTGTCCTGGATAATGTCTGTGCACCAGGTTTGTGTGTGTGAGGTGAGAGCAGAAACATGGAGGAGGCACAAACTGTAGTACAGTCAGTAAGGGCAGCCCAGGACTCATTTTTAACACAGTGCCTTAAGATTTAGGTTGCTGCATTGCATTTTTAATTAAACGCTAGCAGTGCCTCCAGCTAGGCATTCCTTGTGGATTAAATACTCCAAATAACTGGTATATAGTATTTGAAAACCAAACAGCATAATTCCATGCACCTCTAGAAGGAAGGAAAGTAACTATTGATGGAATTTTTAAACCAAACCGAATTTATGCAGCATCACTATCCTCTTGTTTTCCTGGAGACATCTTGTCCAAGACCGAATGTCCAAGTAAGTTTCATCAACAGCATGGTGCCAAGCTGGTGTTGTTCAAATCAATTGTTGTTTTGGGGTTGAACTTCACAAATAGCAAAAGGATTTTCCAAAATGAAATGGTAATCCTTTGGAAATAATGAGATACCTGATGACATCACTTGACAAAACTTTTGGGGATGGAAATGAAACATTGCTGTGTTTAGTGTATCAAACAACTTGAAGTGATTAAAAGGGCTGTGTTTCTTTCTCAAAAAGCATTTAAAACATATTAAAAGGCTTCAGTAACCCACCATTGAATATTGCAGGCACATGCTGAGAACAGGTCTGTTTTTCTCCCAGTTTTGTACTTGTTCATCTGAGCACTCTTAGAAGGATGCCTGCATTTTCCCCCAAAGGTGGCTGCTTTTCACATGTTCTAACCTACATAAATTCTTAATGTTTTACTATACTTTTTGCAGTGGAGATGTTATTGGTTAGATAATAAGCAAAAGCCCCAGTTCTACCATGTAATGTGCATTTTTTGCACCTTATGAGAATATTGAATAGACTTCATTATTTTTTTCAATACGAGTCTGAATTCTACCATTTGATTACCTGAACCAAAAGCATTTCAATTTGCCATCCATCACCCTGACCAGTGTAAAATGCTGAATATTCAGATTAAATTGGAACTTTTTTTCTATGAATAAGGAATTTGATTCAATTCTATAATATACAGTATCTCTGGGGAGAGGAAATTGAGCTGAAGGTCGCTGAAGGCAAGTGAGAAAATTGTATTATCCAAATACAAAATTCTTTTTCTTATCATCAAAACCTGAAATACAGCCATGGGGAATAAGGGGGTCAAGAGAGAATTCAATTAGAGATGAAAATGGAAAAGGTGCATTTTTCAACTTGCCTTTCGGTTTTCCAAACAAGTGGCAGCAGTGAGCTGTATAGAGACAATGAAATATTTGTCAAACAGTTTAAACTTTTCTTTTTTAAAGTATAAATCAGAAAACATTCTCAATCAGTTATAAAGAGATAGTAAGAGTCCATATGAATGTGGAATGGCCAATTCTTCATAGACTCAACAACTGCAGTTTTAGTTTCTTCATCAGTGGTGGGGAGAGATGATGATCTCTAATAATGATAATTACAACAATTTGTATGGATAAAATTGTCTTGTTCAGAAAGACTTCTCAAATGTTTGTTATCAGTTTCCTCTCTAAGACAGTTTGTGATAACAATTTCTGCCCTTTTCCCTCCTTAACTCCTAATTTTAGATGGTAAATGTTCAAAATTATTGAAGAAGCATGATAGTATTATGCCATAAAGATACTTAATTTTCTCTTTATTTTGATGTTTCTCTTTATTTGTTTTAGTATAAATACCAAGAACTTATAAAATAAGCGAGACCTTGCCCAGTGTGGGCACTTGTGAAGCACTAACAATTACAGGTACAGGCAGTGATTTAGCCAAGAGCTGCTGCTCTTGCACGGTTCTCAGCTGTGTGACTGGTATCACTGCGTTGTGTCTGCAGGGTAGGGGCTCTTGATAAAGGCTTTTGAGCTAATGCTGAGGGTAATGGTAGAGGAAAGGAGGTTTTCAGTGAGATACTGGAATATTAATTTAGCAACTTCATAAACTTGCTCTGTAAATTACACAGTGATTTATAAAATTAGCTTGAGATATCTCAGGAGTTCTTATTCTGTGTCTGTACTTGTTAGTTTAGTTTGAAGTCATTTCCTAAACATTTGCTCTATCCAAGAAAAAGTCACTGTGGTATTTACAGAAACCTTTCTGTATTTGGTAAGTGATAATTTTTAATAATTTATCATTGCGTAACCATTTCTAGTCTTTCTAGTTAGAATAGATGGTGTCATATATAAACAAACTTTCAAATATATTTTAATTCTAAGGAGCCCTTCATTTATATTGCAAGTACCAGTTCTGAGTTTGGGTTTTCTCCAGTGTTGACTAACACTTCACTAAGTTTTTCTCATACTCTATAAAAAGTAATTTGAAAGTGTTGTTACTCTTGAAGACAAATGCAGTCGTGTCTGAGAAATAACCTGGAAAGAAAATCTTCAAACTCAGTGTAATAACGCAAATCTGATAATTGCCTTTTTGGTGTATTTGTAATACTGTATAATTATTAGGTTGCGAATGCCCTGTCTCTGGAAGTGTTCAAGGCTGGGTTGGATGCAGCTCTGAGCAGCCTTGTCTAGTGAAGGGTGTCCCTGCCTATGGCAGGGGGATTGCAACTGGGTAGTCTTTAAGGTCCTTTTCAACCCAAACCATTATATGATTCTGTGATTAAAAGCATGTTATATTGGCTGTGAAGCTATTCTGCTTTTCAACAAAATAGTCTCCTTTTAAAAAACTGAAGTTAGCAATCCCAGCCTTGGTTCTGTAGTGGAGCAAGGATTGTATGTGCAGGTGTGAAATGAAGGCTTTTGCCTCTTTGTGAGCATGTACAGTTGGTATTGTTTGGAAGTGGAAATGATGCACTACCCACCACATCTCTGAACACATGACAGAGTTCAGAGAGATGAATTGTCTTGTCCCAGATTCAAAGGCCTTTAAAAAAATGTCCTGAACATTCTCTAAATTATCCTTTTCTTGCTCCACGGGACAGAAATTTCGAATTTTGGTTTTTTTTTTAATGTAAACCAAATTGTTTCAACTTTTTTCACCTTGTTTCATTTAAAATATAATGGAGTATGTTCTAGACACAGAAATATGCTGGAGTGAAATTATTTCAGTGGGAATTCACCTTCTGTACATTCTTTTAAGATTTTGTCATCAGCCTGTCTACATTTTAAAGTGCCAGAACACCTCTATAAGCCTAGTGCCTAATAGATTCACTGGCTTTCAGTGGAAGTGAAAGGGCTCTTCTGTTCAGATTGGATTGCAAGATTGGGGTCTTTGTGAAATAAAATGCCTACTAGATGCATCAGGACTGTCTGCATGTAACTTATATAATGGGATATGAATAATTTTTATTTTTTCAAAAAAGTGACAAGGAGTTTTATATTTCAAATCTAATGAAATAAGACTTACTCTAATTTTCATTTCAGCCTGTCACAGGAACAAGAATTTCATCTACAGATGCTGAATTTTTCAAAGTGAAGGAGAAAGGACATTACATAGGTAAGATTATTCAGTCTGGTTCTGTTTGAATCTACTGAACTTCCTTCTATTTGACAAAATGTAAAATTAATGTTTTTGGAATCTGGGGACTTCAATAACTGAAGAAAATTAAAAAATAAAGGGAGTTTTACTGAATTGAAATAGGTTGTTAGAAGAAAATCAGCCTCTGGTAAAGAGAAGGGAAGAAAAATGATAAAGAGAAATCACATTGACAGAAACCTCAAACATTGTGGAAACAAGTAGGTCAAAAGAGTTTTTCAAAACAATATACCTTTGGAGTATATATTATCAAAAGCACCACTAATTCTTTAGGCAGAAAGACACCTGAGATCAAACAAATGCAAATTTGTAGCTAACCATTAAACAGCTATTTGGGTGATGGGAACAAAAGAAAATATATATGGTGCAGAAAATTAAACCAAGAGATTATTGTAATGAAAAGGTATTATAATTATACAAAATTATACAAAATAATACAAAAATAAATATAAAGTGCATTTGATTTTTCAAAATAAATTAAAGCCTTAATGTTTGGTAATAAAGTTCTGGGAGATAGTTCTGTAGAAATTTGATCATTAATTCCTGTGATATGGGAAAGGGAACTAAAACCAACGTCAACCACCTGGACTGTAGAGACGAGCTTCCTTTTTAAACTAACTTTTATGGACTGCTGGAGAATGCAGCAAAATAGGGGTTATTCAGTAAAGGGGCAGTTGGGCACAATCAAGATATAGCAGCAAACCTTCACTTCCCCTCAGAGGTATCACTTTAAAAACAGATGGGTCAGAAGATGTAGGCAACAGAGAAGGAAAAGGGTTATACAAAGGCTCTAAGGATGATTTGCACTGTGTGTCTGTTGTAAGATAGATGCTCGAGATCTTCAGCTCAGGTGAACTCAGTGAGAGTTGAGGCTGGGTACCATCTTGCGTTTGCGAGGCCAAACCAATGATGTAAAAGGCCAGAGATTACCAGTTAAAGGTCTCATGCATTTATTTGTTCCCTTAATGCAGACAGATAATTTAAATGGGAAAACACTGCTTGAAAGTGCAGCCTAATGGCTGCTCTGTAGTAAAGTGAAGGAGCTGTATTGACTAGGCAAGAGACTGACCTCCTTAATCAAATACCTTTGGGAAAACTTTTTAAGTCTCAAACCCCTTCTCCACACAGTGTTAGGACTGTGATATTAGGCATTCAATAGTCAGGAGTTCCCAATGGGTAAGGTGGTAAGCTCAGCTCAGCCCTATTGTTTTCACCGTGGAGAAAAGATTACACAGATGGATCAGGAGACAAGGTACTTTACTAGACCAACGTGTCCATGTGGAATTGCCTGTCCCCAAGGTTCTGGGCATCATTAGAGACAAGTTGCTTGTTCAGTTGCTTGTGACCGTTCTACATCATGGACTGCAGCCCAGGGGATGAGTCAGGCTCCTTATAGCGATTCCAACTCCAACCTTTGTCCTCTTAGACTATCTATGTGGCCCCTGGGGAAGGGAGAGAATGGAGGGATAAAAGTATTGAAAGAAGTCACTGTCCCTCATATGACCTCTGCTGGACTCCCATAAAATAAGCAGCAATTCTTAAGAGGATGGAACTCTCTTTCTAATGCAGTTCTTTAATTTGCTTCTGTTTTATCTGTGGCGAATTTAGATAAGCCAGATATTTAGAAAAGTCCACAAAGCATAGAAGAGATATTTTTGGAGAAGGACACTTGGAACTCACTTGAGTAGGTGAAAATTTTTTATGACTGTGCCAGCAAATGTGATACAAATCTTTTTTTCTTCTGAAGATTTCAACTTTAGCAGCTTACAGACACTGTTGGGTTTGTGGGCCAGGGTATGCCGACCAAAGGAATCGTTCCATCTCCCCTTGATATTGCTGGAAGAGTCGTCTTTGACTTCGAGGGTGCATGGCCTTAGTTCACAGTAATACAGTTGTGCACTCTTTGGGTATAAGGGAATTTTCTAGCCACAAGTCAACACCACGATTTCTGAACAGTTGAGTTCAGTGCAAATGGTGTAGAGTGTCACAGAATACCTGGTGGAAAAAGGTATTCTGCCCAGGTGATTGTGATGTGAAACATACTCTGGTAAGAGGAATGCATCACTTATCTCAGTATATTTTGCATCGGAGCCTAAGTGAGATGTTGAATACCTTGAGATACCAATGACTTCAGCAAAACTTAACATTGTGACCAACAGGATATTGCTTTACCAAGAAAGTTAGAGATGCAGGCACAGTAGAAGACAATTTTATTCAGTAAAATATAAGTGGAATAAAAGCAGGTGAAGCTGCCAGAGCTGGGAAGCCATACTTCATGGAATTGTTTCATCTATTTAACAGAAGTTTGCACAGTGGCAACCCCCTCCCCGCTTCTCCATTTTTATAACTCTGCAATACCAGGGAAATACGTTAACATGAATATGACTGTGTTTCGTTTTTTTTATAAGAATAAACCTCTTTCCTTTCAGTTGCAGACCCATTATTGCAACAGTAAACAAGAAAAGAGCGATCAATTTTAAACTGATAAACAGTGAAAATTTTCACTGGGTAGAATAAGTTATGTTGAGGTTATTTGCTGAGAGCAGATTAGGAGAAAGCCAGCATTGTGTTTATTGAGCTTTTCTAATGAAAAGTAAACTCACAAAGCCTTGTTTATTAGTTTTTTTTAATAACAACAAATTAGGTACTGTGGTATGCACGTATACATATTGACAGTTAAATCTTGGACTTGTTCTCTGCCATGCATGAATATGTAAGCATGTACTAATCATTTTACATACAGAAATAGCTGAAAAGCCCAGAGAGAGTCTGGCTCTAGCAGAGCATTTCCTGTTTACTTTGTTATCTGTTGGATCATGGGCTTATTAAAATACGGCTATAATTTGGTAAAACTCTCAAGTAGAATTTGTCCAAGCAACAAGCGCACAGTTCAATGATTAGTTTGCCATTGGGAAGAAAGAAATGCACATAAAAAGATAAAACCAATCGTATAATTGGGTTACATTGAGTGTATTGCAGAAGAGTCTGTTTAAGAAAAGATACCAGATTGGTAAATATAGAATTTCCACACTAAATTATTTCTTTTGATACCTGCCTCTTACAAAAAGAGAAGAATCATCCCTTTCTTTTGTCTCTGCTTTACAGGCAAATAAGAATGAAAGCAGAATCCTCTTTAGGCCATATCTTTTATTTACCACAGTCTGATTGCCAAAGACACAAATCAGCTGAAGATAATACATATGCATGATGATGGACTTGTCATCCTTGTCTAGTGGGAAGGAAGGTTCTGGATGGAGAAAATGAAAGGGAAAAATTAAGCACTAGGTGAAAACTCTTTGAATTTTGAACTCCAGGTGATGCTGCACAGGGTAGGACTTTCAAAGCATCCTCTTCAGACAGGAAAGGTGGGAAAACCTAGAAAACCTAAACTAAGTAGATCAAACCCATACTGGTGGGTCCATAGTCAAGTAGAAAAGCTTGTACTTGTGGGCAAGGTACTGATAGATGTAGAAGGCAGAAGCCTATTAAGCTTTGGAAAACTCTTTCTTGTATTCTCTAATGACCGTGCTGCTGTCTGCTGAAGAAAGAACATGAAAATTATATTGCTAGAGATGCGTGCAGGGACTCCTCAGTGGTAACTCTGTGCAGTTCATCAAGTAAAGCCTCCCTTCCTGGCATCCCCAAAGGCTGAAACACGGTTACTTGAATGGGCTTTTATATAAACAGAACATAAAACACTCATCAGTGCGTATGCTACTGATATAATTTTAAGCGTTTTGCTTAAAAATACATAACTGTGAATATTGAACTCCTTAGACAACTCCTCTGAGGATGAATAAGGAAACTTCAAATTCATCTGTTCTAAATAACTTGAGATGTAAAGGATCTGTGTATGTTACCTCTACCTGTTCCTCTTCGTTCTGTAGAAACAAGATGAAATACTTCTAACCATACCGAAGACGTGAAGCACTACAGTCTCTAAAGGCCTCACAAGTGAATTTTATTTTGAAAGAGTATGAGAAAATTCTTCTCCATTTTCCAGGAGTTTTCACTCCTTAACAGTTGGAGATTTGTATTAACCTCACTTAAAATCTTGACCTCATTTGCAAGACAGCTCTTCCAAATCTTGAAGTAAAGAAAAATATAGAGAACCTCCCATTCCTGCTGCAGCTAAAGGACCCTTTTTGTTTCCCTACATAGTAGGAGCTTGTGTAACTGACATGTGCCTAATCCTGTCTTTCAGGAAATGGGAATGATGTGAATTAAAAGGAAAGGATTTTCTTGCTGCTTCTCCTCTTTGGCACCTGCACATGCCAGAGGCTGTGCACATACTGTATCTGCTGTGCTGCAGTGCCTCTAGGTCACATTTGTCGTGATACATTATGTCGTCAGCACTACAAAATTCCTGAACATTTACTGAGGATATTAGATTTTCTCTTTCTGAAGTGAAGCTTATAAACTGCACCACCAGCTATTAGGAGAAGACATACACTATATTTGTAGCTGTAAGTTAAGAAAACTCTGTATATATCTATGTTGTCTATTCACTGAAGGAAGAATCAAGTCTCTCCTCCTTATCAAAACCGATGCATCAGATAAATACCTCTTTTTCCCTCTCAAATGGTAATGACATATTACAAATACTCTCCTATCGTATAAAAAGACACGTGCCTGCCTCTCTTTTTCCTTGTAATATTTCATCACCTATTTCATTCACTTAAAATGTGTAGTGATTTCAAAATCACAACAGAATTTTTGTATTATTTGTGATGGGTTAGGCAGCATTAATATGAGCAATTCTAATCTAGTGCTTTAATTATTTTCTCTTTTAACAGAAATTTCAGCCTTGTGCAGCAGTTACACTTGTATCTTCATGACTGACCGTGTCCATTGGGTTTTGTTACTGTTTCCAAAGTAGTTGAAGTAGCAATATATTTATGGCAAACCAGGTCAATGATATGTTGGAGGCACATAAAACTGTCTTTAAAAGCATTAAAAAAGACTTCTTTCCCAGTAACAAGTGGCATCTATATCTCTTGCAGCAGAATATTCCTTACTCTGAATGTCTGAATAAAACCCATGACTGTGCAGAGGAAAGATTTTTGAATGCTGCATCGGTCTGGACTATTTATTCTCTTGAAGTGCAATACTGTCTTGGTGGTCCACTGAAAAAGCATTTTCCTTTCCTTTTGCACTATTTCATAATATAGCTATAAAAGGGAGTGTAACAATGTTCTTGCAACATAACTGTTTTCTGTAATGCAATGCATATGAAGTGCAGTCTGAAAAGATACCATGAAACAAGAAGTCCATTTTCCATGTGGCAAAACTTACTGTCACAGTGGGTTTAGTTGTTGAATTTTGAGTAGAAATGTTGTTACATATATCTGCCTCACAAAGGAGCAAGTTTTGTTATTCCTAGGCCTTGTACAATTGAATGTAATACTTAGCAAAGGTGATTTTATTTTTGTATGAACAGAAAACATTTTCCTGACCACTTGATTCACGTAAAACAAAGATGTCCATTAGGGCATCTCAGCACTGTCTGGTCTTAGTATGAGGCCCTGGGAGGTATGGAAGAGAGCAAAGGGGAAAAGAGTTGGCCAAAGATTTATGGTAAATTATAAACTGCATGTCTGTGTGTCCAGAAGTTATTGCAAAGCTAACACCCCTGGCCATGTAATGGTATTAGTATCTATTGATTTTTGTGACAGAGAGAGTGACAGAGGAATAGTGCACAGAAAATGAAGAAAAGACAGAAAATAACACCTTTAAAAACAGCCTTGCTTTTATAGAGGTGATAGAGGGAGGAGGAAAATTAAAGATGCCAGTCTGTATCCTTAAATATAGTAGAAATTGACTCTCTTTCTTTCTCACACATACCTGGTACAGGGCAAATACCCTACCAAGCCTCCTTTTCCCCTTGTTTGAACCCCAAACAGGGTTTCCCACTGATAGACTCGAGACTTTGTTGAAGGTAAGAGGCAGAGAAGCCCTAACAAGCCCTAAGACTGGCGTGCTGTAATGCAAGAACACAGCTTTGTCGGTATCTTCCTGTGGGTTTCATTCACTGAAGAAGGGGGCGGGAGACACATGATCGATGTTTGAAATGCAAACATGGCACGCATTGGTTTCCTATTATGTCCACCTGGAACTGAAAGGTTTGGGAAGTTTGGGTGGCATGTGTATCCCTGTGCTTCCACAAATACATCCAGAATTGATCCGCCTGTTACCCACACCGGTTTTTGTCAAGACCCTCAGCTGAAACCCAGTTCAGAAATATTGCCTGCCTGTAAAGGAAACACCACTCCAGAGCTGGTAGCCACTGGTTCAGCAAAAACAGTTTGCTGTTCATTCCGAAATAAGAAATTCCCAGAACTGTGCACCTCTGGCTGTGCATGTAATGCAGCTGATTCCTCTACCACTGACATCACTTACTGTCCTTTTTTTGCTTGTGCTTATTATCCTTTGCAATGTCAAACCGTTGCCATGTAGTTTGTCAAACTTCTACATTTTCTACCCTATTTACCTTCTTCTTCTATGAGCAATGATCTGTTTGGTTTGGGTCCCCAAGGGCTATGGCTAATGGTGCTTGTGTGTCATTCAGTCAGTCTTCCTCGCTTGCTGAAAGCACTCTTTTCTTCTTGCTCATAGAAATGCTCATATATTTCATAAATAGTCAAGTGCAATTAATTCTGAGTCGTACATGGGGCTTCATTTCTCCAGTTATCTTTTTGTTTCAAAATATCTTCAAAAAGGATTATTTGACGCTTTGTTTTTTTCATATTTTTCCTCTCAGTCGTATACCCTCAGTTTCCTCTTTCAGACACTCATTTAAACTTTAAAAATATGGGGTAACATGCAGAAGAAGACCAGATAACAATACATCTCTATAGCACAGATCTGCGTACCTGGTAGTCTTCATACTTAATTCCAGTTAATATATTTTCTGTTGGAAATCATAGCCAGGTGATACTTTAATGAAAGGAATTCTCTTGCAACAGCTGTAAACAAACAAACAAAAAGGTCCCAATAATAAATAATTGAGATGACCTCACATGTTAGCTAAATGTTTATCTTTTTTTTCCCTACTTAGACTGTTGTGAAGGAGAGGAATAAGAACATAATAGATTGTAGAACATTGCAGAGGACAACATGTACAATAAATTTATATAAATTTAGTTATATTAGGTATATTTTAGTTATATAGTATAAATTTAGTTATATTTTCCTACAGTCCTCCTTTCTGCTGCACTTCTGTGAGAGTAGTTCAATCTTAAGCAGAGAAAAAAGTGATTTTGTCAGCTACTGTGGGCCAAATTCCACCCTCAAGCCAACTTGTGCCCTCCTTGCTGGGGCTCATGTGGTCTGAATCAAGGACGGTAGAAGCAGCAGCCTTCTCTTCCTGTTTCTGAGCAAAAGATGAATGGATGTGGTACCAGATGAAAGGCAATGCTGAATCTAATGGAATTAGTTTATGGGGAAAGCTCCACCCAAAAGAATTTTATTTGTCTCCCAGCTACAAATGAAATTCATTTATTTTGCACTTCCTGACAGATTCAAATGTGTCAAAACATTAGGGTCATGAAGGTGGGTGGTTTGCATTGACAACTGGTTTTTTGTGGCACACTGGTTTAAATCAGCAGATTTCAAACAGATTTTGTATTGAAGTTTGGGACAGAGTTGAACCCAATTTTCATGAAGAGAGTTGTGGTGTGTGAACAGATTTATATGGTTGGTCAGTAGCTGGAAGCAAAGCCATTAATGTTTGAATGTCTCTGAATGTTATCTGGGAAACTGAAAAAGCAATTAAATATTTAGAGAGACATTTAAGGGACAAAAATCAAATCAAATACAAAATAAAGGCATTGGGAATTCAGTGATAGAAGGGAAGAAGACTGAAGAAAGGAGAAAAAGGCATTTTTGAGGAGAAAGCTGCAGTAGAACGGGGTAATACTGTTTAGAGAACATGAGAATTAAACTGAATAAAGTTGAGATCAGCCAGACAACTCCAAGCCCTTCATCTTTAAAGCAGTTATAGGTTAAGTGTGCAAGTGCTAGGCTGTTTTCATGTATCAACAAGAGATGCAATCATTTAAATTTGGCAGAGATAAAGATGTGCTAATTAAATGAATGCCTTGCATCAGCCAAAGAGTGTGAGCTTGGTCTTAATGGTTCTCTGTAATTTTTCAGATGAGAATCTTATGTTCTCTTGCAAAGGCCAGCTGCCAGAATGATGGTGCTTCTCAGGAAAAACATTAGGACATTTAAATAAAGTATCTGTTAAAATTGTGACGTAATTTATAAGGACAAGAAGTAAAACTGGATATATTGTTGGTATTTGCGCATCAGATGCAAACTGGACATTTGGTATCATGTGGAATTTCTAGCATATTGATAAACTGGAAGATGAAAGAGAAACACAAGACTGATGGTTGAGTTGGATGCACCTATTCATAAGTGGTATTTGTGTAATGGCTAGTGGCAAGGAACTAATATAAATTTATTTTGCTTAATTGTGTTTGAGTGTGTATGTAACTACAGCTTGTTTTGTAGATGAATACTGCTAAAAGTTGTGGTATTTTACCTCTGAGTTTCAGGTTCCAATAAGGTGCAAAAAATAGATCTTTAAGGGCAACTTAAAATGCACTTTTTCTCTGGGGATATTAATTATCTGGATTTTTGATGTATATAATTTATAAAAGTACATATGTATGAAATGTTTTAACTACACTGTTCATGGAAATTTGTAATTATAGCATACAATTAGTACCTAAGGTCTTGAATGCTATGCTCATGTTTTTGATATTGAAAACATTTTGTTTAAGGAAAACTTCTCTTATAATCCAACTGATGAACTCATTGTAGCAACTTTACTTAGTCTCCATAACATTTATAAATGCGTTTACACTACAGATCTTTTTTTATATTGGGATGTTATGGTACATTACATTCAGCTATCTAGGTCAAATCATATAAGTTATTTATATTTAATAGGTTTAAAAAGAGTTTGAGCATTTGGCGTGTACATTTTTCCCGAGGTAAGAAGCAGAGTGGCAATGCAGATACCGGGTGGGTCTGTTGGTTGTCATGGCGCTCAGTGCAAAGGAGCAGAGCTATCTCAGCCCCATGCTGAGGGAATTGGAAATGAAAATGAGAAAGATTAGGTAATGTAATGTTGATTTTTCTTGTGATTTCTACTTCCTCTGAGAAAAACAAACGCAATATTGTTAATGAGAAAAAATATCTCTCAGATACTCTTGGTATTTAGAGATGTCGGCATTTTGTGTTACAGCTTTTTTCTAGCTTGACCACATTTCTGTTTATAAGCCATCGCTAGAGGTTTATAATGGAGGTGATGCTCTGGGTGATATGTGTGCACTGCCTATAATGATACTCTAGAAACTAGCCAGATTTAACTCAGATATGTAAATAAGATTCCTTCTATACTCTGCGGTGTTTTACTCTCTGTCTCTGACTCCCTTCTGTGACTTCCCTCATGCCAGCACAACCACCCAAAGCATCTCCAGGAGCTCCTCCTACCCTGCAGCTGGTGTTGTGTGACATGTGTTACATGCAGGGCTGTTACATCCAGCCTCCTGACCTGCCTGCTGCTGCTCAGCCCTGGGTGCAGCTCAAACCAGACCCTGCACTCTGCACACTGATTTTTTCCCACCCCTTATTTATGAAGTGCAGTAAAAGGAGCCTCAGATGATACTCACTGATTTTTAGTAATGTCTCAAGAGACACTCAAGGGTATCATCCAGGGAAGAAGAGTTTTGGGCTTCTATCTCCAGTGATTTGGGGTGGGGGAATCTGGAGATGTGGCTATTTACAGATCACACACCCTGTGGAAGCTTTTGTCAGCATGAAAGCCTTTTTTTTAAGTCAGCTGGGGACCAGTTGCCAAAGTATAAGTGTAACCTAAGCACAGATGCCATGCTGGAAGACCCCCAGATGGAAATCAGGTACCAGTCCAAAAGGACCTTCAACTTCCACAAGTTTTCTATTGTGTCTGCTGGCCCTGATCTAATTTTTTGGATATCTGCTGTCCAAAACACCAGTTCTCGCATACATGTAGGAATTGCTGTCTTGATGTCAGGTCATAGAACAAATGGAGAAGAAATGGGCTAATCTGGGAGTGGTCAAACTTTTTAGCATCTTCATATGGCCAAGAGCCACCTGCACCTTTCCGTCTCTGTGCTCAGCACCTCATCCCCAGAGGGTACCATCCTGGTCACTCTACATATTTAGTAGCCTGTGGACAGTGGATTAGGGTCAAAGAATATGAAAACAGTAATATTGGTTCTTTATCTACAATACTCTCATAGCCTCAATCTGCTCTGCAGTACAGGACTATAAAAATGTTAAGTGTTAACAAGTGTTTGACTCATCTCCAAAGTACCAGCAGCATGATCCTACAGGATTTCCTTTTCCCCAGGTACATTTGCAAATATGTATTTATATTTACTGGATAGAATTCAGTGACTAGAATGATCTGAAATGAAATTATGAAGTGTGCTGCTTAGAACAGTCAGCATCATAAGGGAAACAGAGTAAGCAGAGAGCAATCTATCCAGGATGCTGCCAGGCCAGGCTGCAGAAGGATGACAATCTATATTCATTAAAGATATTTAATAATTTTCTAAAAAAAAAAGTAAAAAATAAGTCAGGAAATATGAATGTTATTATTGATTAAGCTTTTGAAGGGGAATTTTTCTCAATAAAGGAAACCATATTTTCTACTCACTCTTTTTTTTGGTGTTTTCATTAAGCAATTTAATATGTCTGAATCTTACTTTATGTTGTATTTCCTCTTTATTACTTTATATTACATCTCTGTGTTCGTAGATTGAATGATATAATGCCTGGCTAGAAAGAAAGTATGCCTTCTGTTCAAACAGGTATAATAATTTCAGACCAACTTTATTCTTTTTATTGGGGAAAAAGTTATTAAAAAGCCCATAAGGTGTGTTTGTTTTCTTTTTGATCAGAAACTTTGGTACTCAGGTTCTTCTATTTCCTATTCAAAATACAAAGGTGCTCTGTCTCTTCTGTAAAGGCCCTCTGTTGCACTGTTAAAGTCAATGGGAAATTTGCCCCTAACTTTGATGGGAATGCGACCAGACCCCATGTTTATAGCAGAGGGCAGTATTCATCTTGGTGTAATGGAAAAGATGTGCAAGCATTTCAAATATCTGGCAGTCATTCTTGCTTGGTTTTTCTAACCAATCAAAATGCACATAGCAGTGCTTCCTCAAGACAAATTTAAAAAGAAAATCAACATCAGTTTTGGAGAACGCCAGATTTCTAAAGAAAACAAATTTTCAAATGTATTTTTTCTTACCACTTATTTTTCTTGCAGAGGTATTGCTGTGGCAATGACTATTTAAAAAAAGAATAAAAAGAGGCATATGCTCTGAGAAAATGTTCTTTAAGCCGGCCTGAGACAAATAAAATGTCCAGAGAAAAGTCCCTCTTGCTTAAGAATCTTCTCTGCTGGATTGTGCACAGTAATGGCAGCGTAGGTGTTAATGTGTCTTGCTTTTGCCATTCTGCTGCAGAAAATGTGTGTGTTTCTTCAGATGTCTCTGATAGCTTGATCATCCATATTATTGAATCCGTGGAGGACAAACCTTAGAGTCAAAGAAGATGAGTTTCCACTGAATTCTTTGGGATTTTGTCTGGAACAGACCATAAAAAATGATGGAAGATTTGCTTCTGGGATATGTCTCTTCACAGGAAATGGAGTTCCTTGAGCTTGGGGCTACTTCATGCTTTAAATTAACTTATTTCATTGAAAGTACAATAAAAAATTTGGTCTTTTGATCAAAATTTTTTCCTCTAATCTATTTAAAATCAAGGTATTTTTATGTAAAAAACCTAGATATCATAATAGCAGGAAGAAACCAGCAAGAATAAAGATAGATGTGGCAGTACCTAGCAGTGACAAACAAGAAGCCTGCAAATTCCCAATGTGCAGCTGTAGAGTTCCAAGAAAAGCTGCAGTATGTAAACTGATATCAGTCTTCTGTGGTATCTTCAGAACACCTATGGGAGGTTCTAAACACAGTTTAAATACATGAATGAAAGGTTGTCCGTACTGGCATGCAGTGAAGGGAGGGAGGTGCTGAACGTTTAGCATAGAATTCAATCACAAATTTGCTGTAGATTTCAACAGGAATTGAATTTGTGTCTTTAAAACTAAGCTTACATGGCTATTGCAGAGGGTATCACCTTATAAAAGTGTCTGTATAAAAAAGTACAATGCCTTGTTAAAAATATATATTAACAGTTTGGAAACCCAGGCAGATTCCTTCATCCACAATCATGGTTCCTTCACTGAAAGATATATTAACAAATGTAACAATGTCTAGTCAAATTTATGGGTTTTCATGCTAAACACATATTTTATGGAGTTAAGCGTATTTTTTATCTCTGTAAGAGATTGAGATGATAGAAGACATTCTGTGATTGTTTCAGCAAGGAACAGAAAAATCTGGATCTAGTCCTTATAAAAAAATTAATAAAATAGAAATATGGATTAGGATTGAAAAAGAAGCTCGTGCTTCTTCTGACCTCTATTCCAGGAAGAATTCAAGAAACTTGCTTTGAAAATTCAATCACTTGCTTGTCTTTGGATGGAGAATAAAAACCCATTTCAGTTCAGCAAAGCAGCTAAGCCTGTACTGAAGTACTGTTAGAATTTGTGAGGTATCATTGCTGGAATTGAATAAAAACCATGAAGTTACATAAACCATTATCCTCAACCAAACATAATTTAATTTAAAGTGTTTAACAAATATCCCCAGAAATAGGTACATATGTACGTCTGCTTGGAAGAAGTGTTTTTCCATTTGTTGCTATCACAAACTGGAAAATTGTGAAATGGATGGTCTTTGAGCTGTGAAATCACCTATTAAAACCCAGTCTCTAGTAGCTACTCTGCTTTCCCCGAAGAGATGATAGGTCCTGCAGGTGACCTGAGTTTCTCATTGGTTTCTCATTTGAGTGTGAGTGTTTCTGAGTGTGGTCAATACTCTCTCTTGGTATTCATTGCTATAGTTTGGTTAAGTTCACATCAGCTGAAGATTTACCCCTTCATGCTTTTGAAGTGTTGCTGTCATGCTTTGTACTCCAGAGGGGCTGTAGGATATGTGCTGAGGCTCTTTGTTTTCAGAAGACAGATTGTGACAAAAGTGCTGAGGTGGCTGGACAGTGCCCTGGTCCTCTGTCTGCCTCTCCCCCAGGCAATGGCTGCTGCCTTGAGCATGTGATTTAGCATCCCATCCTTGAGATGGTTGGTAGCAGCGACATTCTCTCTTTCCCTCCCAGGTAAGTTTGTGGTGCCCCCAAGGTGCTGCAGTAGCAGTACAGGAACTGGAGCCGCAGCAGGAGGCTGGGTGTGGGTTTTGGCTGGGGCAGCCGGGTGCTCTGCTGGGCAGCCCAGTGTCTGCCTGGGGCTGTTACTGTAAGATGGTTTGGACTTGGCAACCCTGCTTGGGGAGAGTTTAGTGGTAGGATGTGAGAGAGAGTAGTCCGTGGGCTGTTTTATTTAGGAATTGAGGCAGGACAGAGTTGGAGGGGTTTCCTGGTCCTAGAAACAGCCCAAATGTGGCAAGAGGTCATTTGCATTGTAGAAAATAATCTGTGTGTAAGCTAGATAAACACACTCGTTCGGGTTCTTTTGGTTAAGGAGCCAAATTCTTCCATTTGCTACAAAATGAAACTCACAGATACTGGGAATTGTCCAGTATTTTTGCTCCTTGCTTTTTGCTGGAAGAGAGGGTTTTTTGTCATCAAATGCTTGAGAAATTGCACTGCTTGTGGCTGCTGCTGTGCCCTGCAGCAAGGCCCTGTCCTGCACAGGTCCCCTGGGAGCAGAGGCCTCATGTTGTCCCTGTCCCGTGCCACCTGGAAGCCCATGTGGCCACCAAGTGGGATACAAAGCAAGTGAATTTGGAAACTTGCTGTGTGTAAATACCTTCCTGACGGCTTAGGCCCAGTAATTGATATTGCAAAACTTCTGAGAGGTCCCAGAGCGCAGATTAGGCACAAGTACCTGCTTCTGTGTGAGCCACTTTTCCTTGCTGGTAATGGCCTGTGCCAGAGGGTTGGTGTTTTACTGGTGGTTAAAGCTCAGTTGTGGAAACTCATTTAATTTCCTTGGGAGGAAAGCAAAAAGCTTGAGAATGCAGTAGGTCGAGCAAGAAACCTCCCCCAGCAGGGAAGGAATCATGTGCTGCACTATGCATTGAACAACCTTTCTCTTTTTAATTTTTCACAGTTAAATTATTTTTGAAGAAAACGCCAAGGGGCAAGTGTGAGCTGAACAGTTTAGGAATGCTTACAAACATGCTAGAAAAATCACTTGATTACTTAGGGGAATGGAAATAATCACACCAACCGACCTGCTATAATCCATACTGGGATGAAAAGACATGTAAAGCTCTACTTTCCCAGTTAATAAGATGACAAAGACATTACAGGGCAGCCTTGTCACAGATAAACTGATAAGTAAAGGACAATCCATACTGGTAAATGGTATTCTTGACACGAGATGATTTCAATACAATCCAAATAAAATCCAACTAGATAGACAAGGAAGGTGAAGCACAGATTGTTGAGTGATGTACTCAAGGTCATTGAGGAAATGTTGTCAAAACTGGCAATCAAATTTAGGGAGGCAAATCCTTCCTAATAATTTCAACTACTCACAGCTAAGAAGCTATGGTTTTCCTTGAAGCTAGTTTCAAAAGATTTGAAGATTTTGGTTTTAAAAAACAATGCCAAGACCAGCTGGCTTCAGGCAATTCCTTGTGCTTAATTATCAGTTTCTTTAACCCTTTCTTATAGCTCCTTTATGAAGCTCAATTCAATTTGTAAGGAAAAAGTGCCTTTCCAAATAAGAAATATCAGTGTCTTATTTGGGAAGTGAGGATACAAGATGTCGATGTTTCTGAAAAGATATTGAGAAGTGTTTTGACATTTTTGACATTTCTTCTTCATTTTTTTGGTGTCTGAAACCATCTGTAAGAGTTGATTTGACTTGACAAATATTCTCGCTCCTTAGAAAATCAATTTATGCCAGATTTACTGTTCAGTGATGCTATTTCCTGCAGATCTATGACTCAGCCTTATTTAACATAGTTAACAAAAGTTAACCACAGGACAGCACAAGTTAACCGTTGTACTTCCATTAAATATGTCTGGCTTAAAACCTTAGATCCTTGGAGCAAGTGTCTGTGCAAGAGAACCTGTTTTCATTAACAAAAGCAGAATGATTTTTTAAGTGTTAGGGATGTAGAAAAAACTTAAAAATGGGATGTGAGTACACTTGAATCTATGGTCTCTAAAGAGCAGAATGCAAACACCTCATGTAGTGACTATTTCAAGGCCTTGCCATTTTTAGTTAGAAAATTAATTTCTAGAAGTCAAGAACAAATTTTATGAAGCAGGGGTTTGCCATCACACAATCGAAGGGCTGAGCTGGACTTTGACTGAGGTAACAACTCAGCAAAAAAAAGGAAAGGCAGTGCCACACTCATCAAAAGAAAGGGAGATTTTCACCATCTCGGTGGACTCTAGATCAGGACCCTGAAAGTTTTTATGTGTGAGTTTATGTTATGCGTAACAGAGGTCCTAAGAAGTTTCCCTGTAAGAGGTTTTTAACCAGCTCTAGAGGAATGTGGAGTTCACTTCATCCGGTACCTTTGCACCAGAAAATGTCTCCCTCATAGCCCATCATGCCCTGGGTGTTCAGTCCTGCAAGCCATCAGATGCACATGATATGAGAGAGTGTACCTGATACATGAAATTATTACTAGCAGCTATTATATTAGTATGTTCGGTGTGGTCTTTTTTTGTTCTTCTAGAGATAATTTTCATGGATGCTTTACTGACTTATATTGTGTAATACACCTTTCCAGGATTACCTAAATGTAAACATAAACACACACATGTGCACACCCCCCCCCCCCTTTTCATATGAAATCGTTACTGTAATTATTTTATGGTGGTTTCTCATAAGCTCCCCCAGGCACACTAGCTTATTAATTTTATTTCTGTAGTTCTGAGTTCTTAATTTTATGATTTCTGGCCCTCATTCAAAAAGGTACTTAAGGAAAATCTTTAGTAAAGTTTCTGCAGAAATATACTGAATGAGTATAATTTTTAGGTGAAAGGAAAAGAGATAGGAAAAATGTTATTTACAATTCCGTGTCTCTGTGCCTTACAAAAAACTCAACTGTGTATACAAATAACCTTATTTTTTTAGAGACACCGCAGCAGTATAAGTTAGAGCTGCCTGGATGCTGCAATGTAAGGGCTTGGAACAAATTTGGTTACACTCATCTTGCATTTGACAATGTCTGCTGGCCTCTTAAACTGTGGCTTGTCAATTACATTGGATTTGTTAATGTCTGGGTTTGGGGCTAAGTAATGTGTAATGCAATATTAATGTAAAGAGCTGTTATTATTCATTATGTATTTGTATCTTCTCTCATCAAATTTTATCATCTAATCAAGAAGGACAAATGTCTGATTATTGATCTAAGGTAAGAATTACCCGGTGTAAATTAACAAGTGTCAAATATTCAAAGTAAATGACCCAGGCAAACCACTTCCTGTTTGTCCAAGCTGTTTGCAGCAATTTATGAACAAAACCATCAGTAGAAATAAGAGCTGGTTCGTAAGCAAGGAAATATGCTTGATGTATCAGATGCTTTACTTGTAATTAAAATCAAGTTCAAAGGGACCCATAAGGATCATTGAGTCCAACTCCCTGCTCCTCACAGGACTACCTAAAACTAGAACATATGATCAGTTCTGCAGGAGATTTTGGGTACTGTTAAAAGATATACAGCAGTGGAATGCGTTATTTGACTGGAAGGGCCTGGCTCAAATCTTCTCCGTGCCTCGGAGAGACCAGATTAATCTGTGAGCTCTGCAGTAAGAACAAATCCCTTTGAGCACACTGAACAGCAAATTCAGCCCAAGGAAAGCTCACATTCTTCACAGTCAGGACCAATCTCCAGTTAGTAACAAACTGCTGAGATCCATCCTTTACATGTACTTAGCTAAAGTCTGGAAATTCATTTGAACAAAACTTCCATGAGGATGTCACTTCATGTCTCTCTGGTGCATCAAGAGAAAAATAGTGCACTAACCATTAGGATCTAAATCTACTCCAAGCACTCCCTTTAAAGATATATAATTTATTAGAGCAATAGGAAACTTATTGCAATCAGAATAGGGAAAAAAATGAAGCAGCATTGTGAGTTTCATGGCCATATCAGTCTGGGAATTCCTAAATAGAAAGTGCTACTCCATTTTCTTTCATTAGTAGGGTGACACTACATAGCAGAGAAAGGGGAAGTCCATCAGCAATGCAGAACTCCTGCCCTACACTCTTCATGTGAGACTTGGAAGCCAACAAGATCTTGTTCTGTGGAAGAATATAGGTTCCTAAAGAGCACTTAAAGGCGAGTTATTTTGCATTCCACTGCCACAGTGCCTGAGAAGTGACAGAATGAGTGGCGAGCTCTTCACCACATGTATGGCCAGTATTAATGTCACCTGTGGTTCTGCTTCTTCTGTGCCATTGCTTCTCCGTCTTCTCATAACTAAGATATTGCTGTTCAAGATTGTTCGTTCTTGTAAGAGGAATTGTCTAAATGAGGACAAGTCTTGATATACTAGCGCACAGTTATGGCACATTTGTTTCATCCCAGCCTCAGCCAGCTGAATGCAATTTAGTTTCCCTTGGTTGGCCCTGGTGCCTAGCCAAGAGGAACTCGTGTGCTGGTGAACTTCAGCAGAAGTTCGGCTGTAGCAGTCTGCACTGGACACAAGACTGCATTGTTTGTTCTATTAATTCTTTAAAATGTGTCAATTTTTATACTCAGGTGTCAAATTTAATAACCTTTGTAAATGAGGCAAATTATAAAGTAAATTTGTACATTTAAAAGAGAGATATTTGTAGGTAAGGCTTCAAATCAGGTTCAGGAATGTAAATTGAATTTCTAACTCTATAAAGAGTTTTCTGTGTAATTTGAGGCTTTGGTTTCACATTTGTAAAACTGGAATACATTTGTCTCATACATTTTGATTGTAAATTCTCTGAGATTATATCCAGCACCAGGCACATTTCCAGTTTTCTTCTGAAACTCTTTGGAGAAGTGCAAACAAATAAATCTGATTTGTTGGGAACGCCCAAAAACTCTTGAAGTAAACAAGTTGTTTTGTTTTGTTTTCTTTTGTTTTGTTGGTTCAGAAACCAAAAGGAGCTCTTGAATTAAATTTTTGTGTTGCAGCAGAAGTCTCAAACTCTAAAATCTTCCAGACTCACTGGTCGTGTGGCACTTTTTCTCTGTCCTTCTCAGTCAGTATTTAAAACAAGCACTACGTTCTCAAGTATTTCTTCATTGGCCTTGTTTTCTGGGGTTGGCCTTGGGGACCAGGGTTTGGATGGGACATAATATCTTTTTAGAATGGTAGGTTTTCAGAGCAGCTTTCAAAATGTCACAAAATCTCCATGGCTTTTCTGATTCTATTACTTTTACTTCTTTGTTAGAACAAAATTCAGAGCACAAAAACCCTTCTGTGACTGCAGTAGCAAGACAGATGAACTGATACCTGTATTGTGAAGAGTTGGGGCAACGTTTCTTGTTTACTGTGGCAGGAAAATTAAAAGTCTTTTAATTTTATTTTTCTTTAACAAGTTCTGATGGAATAAAGCATAGCTTCATTATGTAGAAGTGCCCCAAAAACGACTGTTTAGCCAGTCTAGAATTTGTCTCAGTCCAACAATGGATGACAATGTGTTGAAGAAAGTGCAGCATGCATGTGCAGCCTGGGAACTGCCTTCCATTAGTTTCCATCTGAACAGGTCTGTGGGCTGCTACAAATCTTACATCCTGCAAAGCGCTAGGTACCAGTCATGATTTCTACATTCGCTAATTACAATTTGAGAAACTACATCCATGAGAGACAAGTTGTCCCTTACCAAGACAGATCAGATTTCAATTTTTTACCCTAGTTGCCACAGTCCTAGGCCTAAGCAAGCCAAGGACTGGAATTTTTCATCAGAAGAGCAGCAGTGGAGCTGCAGGTGTAGACATGGACAATCAACTTTTGATTACCTGTGTGAAGATTGAGTTGCGGATTAACCACTTCTGCCTGCCACCTAATTTTCATTATATTTACTGTGTCATTCTTCATATCAACTTTTTCAAAATTAAATATATTTACTCTGATTCTTACAACCTAATATGCATCTGTTTTATATTACCCATGTTATTTCTTTATCTGGATTATTCTGTCTCCAGCCTTCCCCATTGCCCTGGCAATTGAGAGTTAATTATATAAAAGATAATGAAAAAGCAAAATGTGTAATCAGTACATGATTATAAGAGTGTACAAAATGAGCATTAGGTTGTTCCATAAGAATGTAATTCTTGTGCTGTTACAGCAGTTAAAACTGAAGTTATCTAGTAGTGTGTTTTAAATGATGAGCTTATAGCAGAGGAGCTGTGTTGCAGGGCTGCCATCTTCATGAGTTAAGGCAAGGGGCTGAGAATGGGCACACTCAAGCCAGGCCACTGCTCTGTCATGAGCTGGGCAGAGTGCGGAATGTGGAAGAGATGTATGTATGACCAGCTTATGCTGAAAGGCTTTTGGTTTCTGGACATCATACCTGGACAGTTGAGGCAGCCTTGTGGGGTACCACAGGCTTCCCTGACATGTGTCAGTACAGCACAGTCATCACGATCATCATCTGTATGTATAAAACTTGTGCTTGTTCAAGGAGTATTTTTGCTGAGATCATCTTTCCATCTATGAAGTGGAGACAATTAATCATATTATCCCGTGTGGAGGGTGTTATTACCCTTGATTAAGTGCTGTTCTCAAAGCACAGAGTGGAGCTGGGCTGCCCATGCTCTGGGACTGGTTCCTCCTGCCTGGTCCTAAAGTCCTTGCAGACTACAGACATGGTCTATCTCCATCCATCTGTTGTCTCCTGAATGGCATCTAAGGAAGGCCTCTGTCTTCCTGTGCAGTGCCTAGCACAGCAGTTTTTTGGTCAAGATTGCTTGCTTTTCTGGCATTGAGTACTGGTAGCAGTAACCATGGTAATACAGGTCTAGAAACACAGGACAAAAAAAATTGCCCCTCCTTTTGCACTTTTCTTCTCTATAAACCTGAGCTACAAATGCAGTTAGGTGAATGAGTTGTCATCTCTTGATGTTTGATTTTTTGGTCACGCCTTTCTGATGAAAAGATAAGAAATTTTTCATTAAGTAAGAGTGCTGTCAAACTTTAGAACGTGTTCTAGTTCTGAATATTTTAGTCTCTTGTTTGTAATTCCCTATGTTTCGGTTCTCAATTAACTGTCTTGCAGAGCCAGCATTGTTAATTCACACCAAGATATTGCTTCTCTTATTTCTTCACTGATTAGCTAATGTAGCTTAATTTCAGTGAGGGGTATGCATATTAAATGGCCTGCTGCAATCAAAATGCTTTTTAGTTTTGAAGTTTCTTTAATGCTGTTACAAATGTGTTTTTTTGTGATAACACGTATTTATACCACTGAAAATCCCTTCCTGTAGATCATTTCATTTGTGCAAATTACAAAAATACATGTATAAATAAATTGTGGAACACTGCCTTTTGTCATGAGTTGTGAAAGCCAGAAAATTTACTTGTTACAGCCATAAAAAGAGAATTCACTGGAGAACTGGATGGCTTGGGAGATGGATAATAGGTAATGGAGAACACAGGATTTCACAACCAGGACATCTGCACAAGTCCAACCCAAAGATCTAGTCCAGCAAACATTAGTATCTCTCCCACAGCAATCCACAAAAGCAAATAAAATATCAGGATGTACAAGAAATGGAATATGAAATAGTCTGGATAAACAGTGTAACCATCTGCCCAGAAAAAAATCACAACAAAAAATTACCAATAACAGCAGCATATCTGAAAACCCGCCTACTTGGTGCAGGCTAGAAGTTACTTTTCGTGCCTGCTTTCTCTTACACAGACACATTATATGTGAGCTGTGGTTACACTGGCACAGTGCTGAACCTGACTGTAAGAGTCATGACCTGTCCTCAAAAGGGCTGATTAAATCTGTGGTATTGTAAGCAAGAAGAGAGCTGTTTCTTGGGTGCAAATACTGGGTGTACAAACACCTGTTTCCCTGGGCAGATAGAGCTATATCTATGGAAGAGGGATGCAGGGGGTCTGTGTTGCAGGACAAGGTCACAGACAGGGCTGTGCATCTTCCCTTCCCCCAAGTCTTACCCATCCCTGTCTCTGGACATCAGAATGATTAAAGAGCAATAACACAGCATCTGTGTCCACACTCCTCACTTCCAGTTGGCATCTGGCCCCAAAGGTCTTGTACATTTTTCCCTAGGGCCCATCCTTCAGTGTTTGCTCAATCTGCTCTTTCTTTGCTGTTTTCCCTCTTCTTCTCCTTGGACTTCTTTTTCAGATCTCTTTCGTATCTGTATTACCCTTCAGAAAAATAAAAGCAGAGTACTCCAGACTGTATGCTTTGACTGGTGGCATAGGAAAATTGAAAACTACTGGTTTTCTCTGAGCATACTAGTCAGTACTTTAGCTTGGCAAACTGTTTAATGCCACTGTGCTCTTTCTGTCTGGCTCTGTCAGTAGTAGATTGATTCTAAAAATCATTTAATCAACTATTTTATGGGCAGTTTTATGTTAGAATGGGGTGGACACTTAGAATTGTGGCTCTTAAACAAGCTTGTGGTTTCTTAATCATGCTTAAACCACTGCTCATATTCATCTAGTAATGATTTTGTCCTTTTCCTTCCATTTACTTCTGTTCTCTGAACATCTGGAAGTTCCTGTGAGTTTATTGCTTAATCTGTTTCCAAGTTAGTATTTGACTTTATGCATTCTTCTGTCAGTGACATCCAAGTAAAATGCAGTCCTATAAAAAAGAGTAAAATAACACCAGATAGTTCCTAATGTGATGTGTTAGGGACTAGTATTTTTTACTTTGCATCTTGATAGAGGGCTCTGGCTTTTCTCTAACTCTCAGCTCATGATTTTTACTTTCCACTATTCAGGAAGTAGGATAAGTTATGGGAAGCTATGCATCTTCTGAGATAGTTTTTCGAGGCTTTTTATTTTCAACGTGTGCAGGAGGATCAAGGTCACAATGTATGTCTGAGTCTTACATTATTATGGTGATAGCCCTTGAAAGTTTCCTTGAACATTTGGCTATTTTTGAGAGCTGGTCAAGAGAAAATTCCTTGGTAGATATCTGCAGTCTGTAGACTGGTCTCCAGTATTTTGGAATGCAAGTTAAGTAGTTGCCACTAGATGACAGTATAATCTACTGATACGATACCTAAATCAGCATTTCAATACATTATAATATTGAACTTGTTCTTTGCACGAGCAGTTTGTTAGACTTATTTCACTGGATCCAGTCAGAACCCACTGGAATTCAGCAAAATGTGAAATTATCTGCTTTAATTTTTTCCACCCTAAATGCTATTTGCTGGAAGGGCAAAAATATTATCCACAAGTCCTGGGCAAGTGCTAGAGGAAAAAACTTGCAAGAAATAGACAGTCCTAGTTACTTAAATGCAATTAATTTCTGAATCTCTCCCTAAGCTCCTGTTAATGCTGCATAGCATCTCTAGTAGTTATTTTTGCTGTATGTTGTCCTTCTGGCTTGGTGGTGCTTTTCTCAGATATCACTGTCTGAAGGAGAGGAAGAGGTGGTGAATCAGGTCCCTTTTAACTAGCTGCATTACAGATAAAATTCACTCCAAGGATACACTGGCAAACTGGTGTAAACAGAGACTGAAAGCTTACTACTGTTTTTAACCTAACCTGAGTGATGAGTATGTGCTCTCTTGCTCTTATTTAATGACTTGTTTCTCAAACAGTTAAAGAAGTGTTTAGTGTGAAGTTGGACTTGGATAAACAGAAGCAATGATAGTCCTTGTATTCACCTCGCTTGTTTCTCTGCCTTGTCCTCTGCAAAAATATTGAATAATATTGAAGAGCAGCTAATTACAGAAATCTTTTTTTGCACTCTTTTAATATGTATGTTTGCCTTTCTCAGTTGCAGCTTTGAAATTGTATTGGTTTTTTTACAAAACGTATTGAGCAGAGACTTCATGCAATGAATATGAGGCTGCTTGTTAGACAGAAGCAGCCTTGCTGTTACTGCTGTGGTTGGGACAGTCACCTGTGGGTTAGTTTGCCTTCTGCTACACAGCTTTTGTAGAAAACATTACTTCAAAAGCCGATGGACTTAGAATTTACTTAGTTACTGCATCTCTGTATGTAGCTGACATTTGTTTCTAGGCTGCTCAGCGCTGTGAAAAACTGAAGTGCTCTGTCACAAGAGTCAGCTGTCCACAGGTTTTCAGTGCATCATAGAAAGCAACAAAGAATCTAGCCACCCAAATACTACAAAATAAACCCAAGATGGTTTTTTCCGCTTTATAATTTCAGGTTTGTACAGGAATTGTGCAATAAAGAGCAGTGAATAGCTGAGAAGTGTCACATGCAAATCCTCTGAGGGGGATGAGAGTTAGAAGTACAATAAAACAGGCTAGGCAATCTCCAGGAAGAGCTTCCATTTCCTAACATGATCTTTTGGAAGTCTATCTTTGACTTCCAAAGGTCACTTTTAAAATTTGCCAAATGATGTGATACTGATAATGGCAGCCTCCTCTAAGACCATTTTTGGATCAAAGTCCTAGCCTAGCAATGACAACACTGACACCAATGCTTGCCACTAAATAGGTACTTGTGAGATTCAAATGTTCTTAGTTTGGGTCAGGTGACTTTCTTTTTCCTTGTACTATTGTCCTGGAAGAAGTCATGGCTCTGAAGATATCAATGCTACAAATGTATTTAATTAGAATGCTGGGAAGTAATCAATATGTGTCCATCAAGCTGAGTGGAAATGTAAAAATGCATATACTGGGCAAGACTGGGATGAGAGTGCATCCACTGACTGTTTATATAGTCTGCTTGCCTTCTGCTGGGGACATGTATTTGAGTGAACTGAGAGATCCTTCAGATAAATCACTTGAAATGAAAGTGGTCATAGGCACGCAGCGGTGTTTCAGAGTCTGTTTCAGAGATGATGCAACAGTGATTTCTTACCTGTTGCCTTCCCATTAATTCTGTCTTCAACAAGCTGTTAATATGGACAGCAATATGGGTAGCCTGTGTTCTGCTGTTTGTATGCTGATTTTAAACCAGGTTCAGCAGGAGGGATTTGGGGAATGTCTTGTAGCATATCTGTATGTGCAGATTGGGGCTGGGGGAGGAGTGCTCTGTGCATTTTTCTGCTTAAAATCAAGTTACTGTTACTGAAAGAACTTTGATGATGTATGAGACTGAGAGGGAGTGAAATGCAAGTCTGCATTTTAAAAGGTTTTTTTCAGAATGGAAAAAAAGAAGGGTCTGTATTTCTCCTCCTTGGCCAGTTTCTGGGCTTCTTGTCTTCTGTTGAGATGCCACAAGCAATTCTGTGTGCAGTCTGCAAGTGGCTGAAATAGGGCAGTGATAATTTCTGTAGCATCGTGTGCACAGACTCTTCCTTACCCTAGATGCCTAAACAATACTTAGAAGAACATTTTTTTCTTTGAAAAAGTCTAGCACAGAATTCTGGCTTAAAACATATAGTGACTGCAGCAAAAGGAGAGCATTTTTAAGCCTGAAGGCCACACACAGCAGTGGCAGGAAGGGGTGGGCCTTGGTCTCTGAAGGTCTACTTGTCGCAGTGCTGGGCTTTTCTTCTGTGTGAACTGCAGCAAAATACCATTGCTCAGGCAGAAGAAAGATGTTGACTGCACTAGAAGAGGAGTCTGAGCTTTGCTTGTGCTTTCTGGAATGTCACAGTACCAAGGATTTTTTTTAACTATTAGAAAGGACTAGTATTCAGTAAGAAGCAGTGGGGACTTAGGCAAGAATGAGGCAAGAATTAGTAAATGGTGTGACATGGTTCGCAATGTGTCCCTTTGTGCATTCATGGGGAGAGCAGAAGTGCTGCTCTCGTTTATTTTCATGAATGGCGATTTTCTTGATAGCACCTCTGTAGGTATTTCACATACCTGTCCTCACAACTCGCCTGCTATTCCTGCAGGCAAATGTGACAAGCAGAGCTACATCACAAGAAAAGTGGGTGAGAGCAGGATGGGAATTATGCCAGCAGAATTTTTTCCCATGTTCAAGCATGTTTGCTTTCGTGTGTGCATGCCACCCAGCCTATTGAAGCCATATGCCCAGCCCTAGTTCATGTGCCTGTGGAACGTTTTCCTCAGCTTCCTCTTTAACCTACACACTAAAGTCTGAGAGAAAAAAGTAAGCTCTCATGCAAAGTGATGTTTGTGGGGATGTTAGAAGCTGGCAGAGAACACAATCACATGGCCTTGACAAGCCAAGTGTGCAGATGAGTTGGAAGTAATTGCATATCCAATAATGCTGGGTGTCACATCCCATTTTCTTGGTGAATTCAGAAGTGTACATACACACTACTCTGGCTCATAGTGGTAGGCACATAATCCTCATTTTAAGAAAGCATTTGAAAAAAAGGCTTGTTTTGTTGGGAAACTGTACTGTATGTTGGTGCCTGTAATGTAATATCATGGGTCAGAATTAGAAATCCAACAGATGAAGAAGCACCTTCCACAACTTTCACTGCCTGTGGATTGAGCTGACAAGGCTGAAGTAATTCTTCTTGAAACAAACAAGCAAAAATCAGAAAAAGGAAGGAGACGCCCCGAATTAAAAAAAAAAAGGAGAGACATTAAAAAGTAGATGGCCCAGTTTTTCAAATCACCAAATTCTCCTGTTGTTAGGGTTTCCCTTGGAATTCTGTCTTTGTGGATAGCATATGTTGCCTGAAGTGCTTGGCTTTTCTGTCCTTTGTACATGGTGCATATCTTTAGATTTAGGTAGGGGGACAAGGACAGATTTTTCTGAACTAGAAATATTTTCTACCTCTGCTTTATCTTCACTTGCATACATGTGAATCCTTACAGTGACAGGGGGCTGAGGAAACATCCCACTATTTCCAGGTGTCCATCTTGTTAACCTTGAACTTAGTCTTCCAGCTAATTGAACCAAAATACATGTTGCCACACAGAAAGAAACATGACACCTTCCAAAGCCTGTTTAGTATGGATGGAAAGGCCGTCTACTTTTAAGTGGATGTATATCACATCTTTACAAGCTCCTCCTTGGAAAGACTGGAGACTGTCTTATGCATTCCTCATTCTGAAGCACAGAGGTGCAAAACTGCACTTGTTTTGACCATATTGTTCTAAGACTTCTGCTCTTAGAGTCCAAGCCCTGCTGGATCAGCCAAATGCATGTGGGCTGTTAACCATGGACAGTATTTCCCAGCTGTAAACCTTGGAATAAAAAGCCACACACGACCTTATGAGAAAGGCACAAGATCTCCCTGTTTCTGACATCTCATGAGAAGAAAGGTGCAAGTTACAGCACTGCAGATAAATGAGAAACCACAAGGTGTTGTTGCTGGTCAGTGTAATAGGAGCAATTGAGGATGGCAGAGACTGCTGTGGGAAGTGAGAATTTCCCTAGTTTCAGATTATAAAAACCCCATAAAACAGAACTGCTGTTTCAGTAATGCTACCTTGCATTAATGTCTTCCCATTTATAGCCTCAGTCTAATCATAACAAAGTCCCCACTTTTCCCCCCCGAAATATTCCCTGGAGAATTGTCTAATGTAGCTTTAAATAACTCAAGTAACAGTACTTCCATCATTTATGTTTGGAGATGATTACTTGGCCTAATAGTAATAATTGTGAGAACTCTGTAGGGTTTGGTTCATGATGATGTTTGCAGACTGAATTCTGCAGTTCTGTTTATAAGGGGTTGGCCATAGATTAAAGCATTCACTGTTTTCTTGATGTTTGAATACACCAATTCAGGTGCCTCACAGCTTAGTTCTAATGGGAATTTAGGTGCTTAAATACCCTTAATAACCTGTCCCTATATGAATACTCACAGCTAACAAGCCCTTCCTCTACTACCTTGTCCTGGTACAATATTGTGTGGAATTATCCTACTTGCCCAATGGCCTAGTCTTTTTTTTTTTTTTGCAGGTGACCGAAGGCAGCATAGATTATCCTTATTATTTTTGTTCAGATAGGGCAAGAGTACGTAAGAAGGAGGGACTTTTAAAATTTTTTTTTTGTATCTCTGTTGTTTTCTTTGAGGTTGAACAAGCAGGACTTAGACTCATGTTCAGTATTATGGTGGTAAAACACTGATGGCTGGGCCTCCTAGTCGGAATTTGTGTTCTTCACAAGAAGTGCTAAATGGATGACCCCTTCTCTCTGTAGTAGTGGTGGTTGCATTAACCAGTGATTCCACATTTTTGGACAATGGTCTGCTCTGAATCCTAAAATAGCACACAGACCACCTGCATTTCTTGCAGGTAAGTGTCTGTACACAGGCTTTTTATTGAAAATACCAACTTGCTGATACAATCCCATCAGCTGGCTAAACATCAGCTACCACAGTCTTTCTTCTCAGTCTGCAGCTGAGGAACAAAACAGCCAGAATTACGGGCAGATATTTTCTGTTTTAAAATTGAAAGAGATTAGGCCATCTCCTTTACTAAGGCCAAAATTCACTCTTAATACAAATAGTATTTTCTTTCATGTCAGTGAGCAAGATTTGGGATGCTCAGAAGGATCAAGCTCTGCGACTGATTTTAGCAAAAAGCTTACTTAGGTAGCAGGGGTAGAACAAGTTGCCTGTAACCCAGCAGAATGGTTCCTTCCCATTGGAGCTGTAGTTCTTTAGGAGTTTCATGACAGAGTTCATGAAAAAGTAGAGTCTTCTAATTGAGCCCAAACTGAAGAAACAGATGAGTTTTGGCCAAGGGCCAGTGTTTTCAGAATTGTTGATCAAAGATAAGTTTTATCACAGTTGGTCTTTAAAAAATACTGACATCTCAGACAAAAAAAATGAGCTAAAACAGATGGAATGTGAGCCCTTACAATTTAAGCTGATCTGGCTTTTTCTTTCTTCTTCCCTTTTTTTTTCTTTTTGCCCTGTGATCACAAACGTAAAAAGATGGGGGTAATACAGGTGCAAAATTTATTATAACTACCAAACTCTTGAGGGTCTTTAGAGAGCAAAGTACATACAAAACCTGCATTTGACCTTAACCATTACTTGTTCCTGTAGTGGTTGGGAATGATTAAGTCATTTTTAATGTAGTGGAAGCTGGGGTCATGCTCCACTTCTCCTAAAGCTCTTTAAAGGACAAGCTGCTATAATTACTATAATAAATGTTGTAACCTATAGAAAAGTGCAACCCATAGCAGATATGCTGCTTGCAAAAACACCCAAGTTCTTCTCTGAGTATGCGTTCTGGATTGTCACTGGCTTAAGCACCACAGTGAGTGTGGCAGCTATTAGGGGAGCAGAAAGAATATGTAGGAAAATGTAGACATTGCTGTTAACTACATCAGGGGTTTGGCCCAGTCAATTTCTTTTCCCATTAATATTGAGGCTGTAGAGTCACATATTAGAGCCATGTACAGATTTTGGTCAGAAGGGACCTCTGGAGGATGGTTGGTCCAACCCCCTTCTCCATGCAGACCTAACTTCCAAGTGAGATCAAGCTGCTCAGAGCTTTTCCAGTCACGTCTCCAAGGACAGACAGATCGCACAGTCTCTCTGTGCAGCCTGCTCCCATTCATAGCCACTCTCACTGTGGAATGTTTTCCCCTTATGTGCAATCAGAATTTTTACAATCCTACTTAGCACTTTCTTCTTAAAGCCCTTTCTTGATTTTTGAAAAATGCAGTCAACTTCAGACTTCTTAAGCTACCATTCTTTTTATAAGAGGGATGTCATCCAACAAGGGGAGAAGCAGCATGTCAACTGACATATGTAACCACTCACACAGTCTGGGGTTTGAATTCTATATAGCGAAAGCCCTGTGGAACACTGATTATGAATTCTGGTGGAAAATCCGTAACCCCAAATATATTAATAAAAGCAATCAGTAAAACAATTAAAAATACCATACAAGCTCAGAAAAAAAAAAAATTGCTTCATGAGTGGGGAAGTTGTGAGGGAGAAAAGAAAAGGCTGCAGCAGATGAGTCTATTGTTTGCAGCCCATTCCGATTAGGAGTGAGAATGCTGGAACTGGGGAGCCACATGCAGGTTCTAGAAGGAATAAATTTGACTGAAAAAAAAGGGCTTTATATTAAAAACATTTTGATTTCGGCTTTCTAGTTGGTTATTTATTTGTGATTAAAATTTAACCCTTCAAAGAATCAACTCTTTCTTTAGTAATCTATTTCTGCAGTAGTCGTGCTAGCCTATGTTTCTTTTTGCTGTGACAGTTTCAGGAATATGTTGTTTGCACACTGGTACAAGAAAAAGAAGGAGGTCCTGGCAAATCAGTGGCAAATGAAGAGATGGCAACTTGCAAGAGGAATTGTACAAGGACAAAGTGATCTTTTAGATGGGTGACTGCAGAATAAAAGCTACGTAGATGACATACTGAAAAAAAGTCAATGGATTTACTGTCAAAACCAAGAGACAAGGAGTGTGAAGTTTTTTCCATTTCTGTTTCATCTGGTAAAAAAAAAAAAAGTCCTTTTCCAGTGCAGGATATGTGAAATGTGATAAGAAACATTAATTTGAAAAGTATTGTAAAATACACAGGCCTGACTAGCACTGTATTTTAAATCACCTCTTTATTTCCACTATAACTTAACTCCAATTCCAATGTGCTTTTTTTTGAAATTCATTATGTCAACATAAGTAGGTGCAGCTTATAATCACTTGGATGGTTGTTATTTTTTAGCTGTTTAATTCATTGACTCACATCGGGCAATAATTCATGCAAAATGGGCTCTGAACTCCTTTCCAATATGCAGATTTGTGTGCAAATGAGCGTTACCTATGGTGTTCATACTGAAGCGTTTTTCTTTGATGTACATTTCTGACATTCTGAGATTGTAAAGAAGAAAATAACTTTAAAAATTTTAAGAAACCTTAATTGAAGTTAACATAAAAGAAGATACATGGTGTTAATTGGTCTGTTTCAGGCATAATTTGTGCCTTTGAGACCATGTCCCTTACCCCCCGCCAAAGTGTCAAGACTCACATCTTTAATTCAACAATCTTTGTATTAATTACCTCTGGATAAGGTAAGCTTTGATTGGGAGTCCTTTATTGTAAAATTATAGTACATTGCCTACTTTAAGATAAATAAATTAGGGTTGAACTTGAAAAAAATCTCCATCCAACTGTGAATGGGAAAGTGCATTTGAGTATCAAATGCTAGATGAAAGAATGCTTTTTATCAGACTTCCTTACTGGGGGAAAAGTGTTTTCTTTTAGTACCTCTTTTTTCATTGTTTTTGCACATTGAAAAATTATAGCTTCAGATGGAAATATTTGACTCCTTGGGCTGCCAACACTTTCCTTCCGAAACGTCCCTTTCTGCCTCATGGGATCTTAGCATTCTCCTCTGAGAAGAATTCCCCAGTACTTGGTCCATTCATTTGTCACAGAGTAATCAGTGAGCAATGGATGGCATTCCCGTCTTCGCTGCTCACCATTCCCACTTCTTAATTGCATCTAGTTGACTGTCCATTGAGGCCAAACCTAATTTTGCTTTCAGGGATGGAAGGATTGAAGAGGGCTTTGTACCCTCCATGTCACCTGGATGTGTTTTTGGGAGTAAATGTTACAAATTCTGAGCGGTACAAAAGCAGCCACATGGACAAGAAAGCTGCCAGCATTATGGGCAGACTAAAGACTGCTTGTCTACTCATCCCATAGGAAGACTACCCATTCCTGGCTTTGCTGTAATGGAGCTGCAGAGCTAAATTTGGATGTTGGGGCTTGGGTCCTCTGCAGATGGTACGCTTTTTGTATGGATTATGCTGGCTGCAATATGATGCCCTCACATATGCTTTCAATGCAGCTGAGTGGTTTGAACAGCTATTGTCGAATGTTGACAGAACTTTAAAGCCCATAGGCTCAGTTCTGACCTCAGAGATGCTGGTGTGACTCTTTTGAATCCATAGGATGTGCTGTGTGCCTTGTGTACCTTTCAGGGTTAATGCACATTGTTCCATGAGTGCTCCTCTGAGGGAAGCAGAGACTGATAATTGAAAAACTAGGTGTGCCTATGTGAAGGTGTTAAGGACACTTACTCTAAAGTTTCAGAGCTGACACCTGATTGATTTCAGCGCTACTGTCTCTCAGTAAAGACACACTAACTGCCCTTCAAAAGATTTTCAGCATATGCATAAATGCCCTGAAGTTATAGGTCCAGTTTTTTGTTCTTTGCACTATTTTGAGCATAGTCTTTCTCTTCCCTGCTGGGACCTTGGTCAGTGCAGAGCTCCCACATTTGCCCAGTTAGCACAGAAGTGTGCCAGTGATGAAGAGATGCTGGAGGCTTCAGTTTTGCCACCTGAGGTGTCAACTGCCTCAGTAAGCCAGGTTTTACCCCATATTTGCAGGGGAGGACATGTATAGTAACTACAGTTTTGGCCCTTTATTTGCATTGAAATCAGCTGAAATGAATGATAACCAGCAAGAAAAAGGCCAGACGAACTTTTCTTTTGTAAGTAACTCTAGAAATACTGAGACAGCAAGACACAGGACACCTATTCAACCTTCCCCTACTCTGGGTGGGGAATTGTACCAACAATATGTTGAAACCGCTGTAGGATCTTGACCCAAGAACTGGTTGTATACTACTCTCTCATTGTACTAGGCCACTGCGATTTTCATCCTGCTACGTTTTCCCATCCCCTAGAGGCAGACTTGTCAAGAAGCCTTTTGTCTGGCACAGTATTTTCAAATCCAAACTCTGATAATTATCTGTGGTTCTGCTGCTGACTTGAAAGGCAATTGCTAGGCATTGAATCCACATTCCCTTCAGTACTAAAATTAAGAGTAAGGAGCAGGGGCCTTTCTGTGACTGCTTCTCTCTCCAGCACTTGACACCAAATGCACATGTGAGGCTGACCGCCAAAGATAAATGAGTTCAATAGAAAAGAGGAGACACATACTTGGATCTCAGTGAAATTCAGTACAAATCAGTAGAAAGTGCAACACAAAGGCTTTGCATGGCAGACTGCTAATCAGAAGAGGTGAGTATTTTAGCATATTTAAATGAGGAAAGGGCATGCACTAATCAAACAACATATTCCGGAAGTACTGAAAGAGCAAGGGAAAGAATGCTGCTTAAAACTTTTCGACATGGATGGAGGATTTTAAAAATATCATTAAATATGATGATCTAGGTTTATAGGAAGATAATGAGGTAAGTAACAAATATGTCAAAACTAAACTATCAAATACTGTAATTACATTGGGTAGAGATTAGTTGCTGAAAAAGTTTCCCATTACTGCACTACATCTGTCAGAAAAGCATATTCAAATAATAATGGGTTTTCTTTTGATTTCCTTTATTTAGCAAAAGGTGCTATGGGGTAACTTTCCAATAGCTTTCATGGGATGAATAAGAATTACATCATGAACCTGCTAGGATTCTTCAATATTAATTGGTGTGAAATACACATAAGTGACAAAAAATCATTTTTTACATGCGAGATTTTGAAAGCTTTTACATCATCTAAGTAGATTGTTTTGAAAGTACCTTTATTTAGTTCTCTTACAGTCTTTGTCTTTCTTCTACTGTTTTTCAAATCAAGCCTGGGTTGCTGTCACATTCATTGACATTTCTCTTTCACAGCAGCAATATTTTTTGTTAATCAGTCAGGAAAGAGAATTAGTTTTACATCAACATTTAAAAGGGATATTTTCTTAAAACCTCCCAGGGAAAAAATTACCTTTTACTGAGAATTATACAAAATGTACATGCTTCCTAGGCCAATAGATCATTGCCATATGAGTATAACAAAGGTTATTTAGCAGTCATGGGTTTTCTTAGGGAATATTGCCTTCACAGAAGCAGTTCTCTAAGGAGATGAGCTTATTTTAAGCTGATATTCATTAGAAAGCTGCTAAGCCGCTAGAGACATTCTGGATACAAAATAGGATATCTGGCTTATATTTTCTTTTGCAGGTAATAAGGGATAATATCTGTAATCACGATCAGAATCTTTGATTATTTGCTGTGATAGGTTATATTGTGTCATATGATAGTCTGAGATTTTTATCTCTATTTCTTTAAAGGAGTATTTTAATGGATTTTAAGCAATGAGAGTGTGAGACTTATAGCTTCAAGACTGGTGTCTCCCTCCATTTATGGAAATAATATCTCCTTCTGGTTATTAACTGTATTTGCTGTAGTTGCATTTCAAGGGCTGGAATTATCTGCTTTAAAGACAAAATTTATATTTTCCTTGTCTTCAGTAGAAACTGTATGAAGGCTACATACCTCAACACATTAAGAGGGGGTTAGATATGATCTTTTGAAGGTAGGAGGGGGTATATGTTTAATGTGTTATTGGATCTTTTGATGAAATATGAATCTTCCTTGAGGTACAAACAGTTGAAGAAAAAAACCTAAGCATTGGACAGAAGAAATACATGACTGTATGTGTTAAATAGTGAGACTTTTCATGTTAAATACTGGATAAAGATGATAATTTAATTGGATCGAATATTTGAGTTCAGAAAAGAAAGAGAGAATCAGGAAGATTTTGTCAAGAGTAAAAAGAAGTTACTGAAAAATTGAGAAATGGTTGTTTCAATAAAAAATAAAGAATCTAGAAGGAAGAGTGCTTGCATATACAAAATAATCTCCTATGTGATAAAAATGGTACAATCAAATCTGAAAGGAGACTTGGGAAATATATCTTTTCAGCTGTACAAAAAAAAAAGCTTTTGGCTTATCACTTTTGACACTGTGGATACAGAGGGAAAAGAGCAGAATGGTATCTGTAGGGACAACACAGTACAGGGATTGACTAAACGGTAAATTCTGCTCTTTCTCCTTTATGTTTTGGGTGGCAGGATTTAACTGTCTGTACCCTCATTCCACAGTACTTTCAGGCATGCAGAAAGGCTAGTAGTGGCAAAATAAAGGGAGGTGTTACCTAGAACTTCAGTGCCAAAACTCTGAAGATTTCTGTTTTCTACACAGACTGACAACAGTTCTGATTCAGGGCAGGAGCATTATGGAGAAATAAAAACCAAAAAGGGAGCACAAGACTGAACAGCTGCACAAAGAGGGAATATTGCTCCTCTGTGGCTTTGGGTTACTGGCAATGACGGATTTCTCCCAAAGCCTTTCCCTTTTCTTTAATTTTCTTTTGTAGTCATGGAGGTGCCATTGATCAGGTACTCCTTGTGACTTGAGCACTGCTATCAAGAGATAAAACATATTTGATACCTCCTATCTCCAGCTCCTGGAGAGTTCCTGGAGAGTTCTTGTCATGGTTTGCCATAAGTTCTCTCTGAAGGTCTCAGGAGCTATTTTACCTCTCATTTCCTTGGTTTGCTTTTTGCCCGTCTCAGAAGACAGTTGTGTGTTCATACAGCTGTCAGTAAAAGGGAATCTTGCTGAGGAATGCCAGAAAGAGCAACAGGCAATTATGTTTTCCAGGAGTTGAGTATTCTAACAGGGTGTAGGGGTGCGGGGAAAGCACTGTGAAATTGTTCTGCTTTTGTATTTAAAAGAGAATACGGAGGAGTTGGATTTTTTTTTTCTTCACATTCTGTAATATAATTGTTCACCTCACCAATACTCCAACAGAGATGGGAGAGGTGAATGCAAAAATCTGTGGTATTTTGAAACTTTTTGCTTTGCTGTTGGACAGATTGTCCAAAAGAGTGAAGTATAATAAATAGAAGGTGGAGAGAGGAAGAACCTCAAGTAGGTTCTGTTCTAGTACGTAACAACCAAAAGTTGGTTCGTTGGCAATATAATTATTCACGTACACATACACACACGATTTTTATCTGTTTGCCTCAACAGGTTTGTCTTAAGCCTTGTCCTTAGCTACTCATCTGATGATGTTGATAAGTACCCATCCTCATTAGGCTGAAGATAAATGAGTAACAAATACTAGCCTTCAACAATAAACATACATGTCTTCAGTGCACAAACATGGAAATTCTTGGGGGCTATCCCTGTGTTGCCTGCTGTGAAATGTTCTGTGTATCAAAGGAACAGGCCTTAAGATGCAAGCAAGATTCTGTGAAGGGGTATTGCAACATCCAGCAGTTTCCTGGTCCAACAGTAACTGTCTTAGTAGCTTTTTCCTGCACAAAATTGAAAATCTGGGGTTTCCTGACAGAACTTCCTCCCACATAACCATTTCCACAGTTACTCTCCCGTGACTTAGCTGCTTAGAAACTTCTCCAACACTGCAGGATAACAACTTTAATAAAATTACCACCAGTATAAAAAAATCTATCTAGCAAATTACTACATATAATATGACCAGGTGACTGAGGATGAGGTTCTCCTACAACAGATTTAAAAATAAATAAATTGAAGGATAAAAGAAGATGAGGGATTTAATGGAGAAAGAGGTAATTTTTCTGTAAGTGGAAGATTCAAACATTGCATGAATTTGAAGACAATGTCCTAATTCCACCCTTTATATGTATTTTTAAAATGTTCTCATAATATTTCACATCAAAACTGGTAAAAACCAATAGTGCCGAGCTATGATTGAATAAAGATGCATGGGAACACTGAGTCTGAGAGAGCATGTCTTTGAAGATTCACTTAAAATCTCTCTAATCTGCCTGTAACTAAATTAGACTGCAGTACTGTAGGACCTGCTCAATGGTGCAGTGAAATCAGTGGAAAAACTCGCTAAGGCAAACATCTGTATGTAACAATACTCTTCCAGCAGTCACCAAGATAACCAGCTATTCCTACCATTCACTAAATCTGCAGAATTCATAGAATATTTTCAGCATTGATTATCAAGTCCAGATCTTTTTCACTGCTATTTACAATAAAGCATGAAGGATGAGTGATTCATTTTCATGATGGACTTCTTTTGGTCCACCTCCAGACCAGAAACTTCAGTTATTCAATATGTTATTTAAGCACCTGCTCACTGAGCCCTGAATGATGCAATATGAGGATGCCATCGAGATCTGTCTTAAAACACCATTTGCTTCCCCTCACAGTGGTGTTCTCATTTCTTTATGAAATATTTAAGGGGTGCATGTTTTTCTGACAGCATATTAAAGCAACATCTTCTTTGATGATGTAATAACTGTTAACAGCTTAGCGCTCCCATAACCAGCTAGTAATGGGAAGGGTATGTTGGATTCCACTAGTTTTGAAGTGATGTCAGCCAAAGATTTGTAGGATCATAGTTTTCCGTAGCTTTTAAAAACATCTCCATCTGGCATACTTTATATTTTATTCTACTCTGCTTTGGATTGTAGTTTTGCTGTGCTTTGTGACTGGCCTTGCAAGATCTATGCTTTTTTGCCTTGACTTGACCTCTGTCTTGATAACCTTGGACTGGTCTTTAAGGATTCAAGTTGCAAACACAGGACCTGTTGTCATCCTTCAGTAAACTTTGAATCCCTCAAGTGCTTCTTTACTAATACTGTGTAAAATCCTGCTCACTGAGCATCTGACTTGTTTCCATTGCTGGGACATGGAAAGTTTTTATGCTTACTGCATATTTTAAAGGTTGTCAGTGGTGTGTTCAGCCAACTTGCAACCTGATTCTGTAAAGTTGTAATGCTCAAGTCCCAATCTGGAATTGATGTATTGTGTGGTTAAAATTCCTTAACTCTTTCATCCCTCAGGAATTCCACCATATTTAAAAAGTCCATAATGATATCTGGTCTTACAGAGAAGTGGGGAACTTTCTTAATATTTGTGCAGCTCTTTGAAGAACATGACATGGGAAGCAAGCTTGGGTGGGAGTAATGCTACATGTTGCCAGTGTTGTTTGTTTTGTTTTGATTTTGGAGGCTGAAGCTAAGTGCCACTTAGGCTAAAAAGATGCTGCATTTTGGAACATTCAAGCATTTCAGATACTTACCAGACTGCCCAAATGCTGATGAACAAGATGGGTAGAAAGCAGTGGATTACTAATCATTGAGATTAACTTTTTGTTAGGAATAAAGCAACAGCTATTCCAAGCCTCCTTGAAACCTGGAATACTTCACAAAAATACCCATAAAGTTTTACCACATGTAGAAAGGAAGAAGTCTGAAATGGCAGATGAGCTTTTGAAAGAGGCCAGCTTTTAAAGGTCTCTCAAATTAGCCTGTTCTCCACAGGACAAGTTAGAAAAGTGGTATGTTTTTGTCTTCTGGTATAAGAAAGGACTACCAGCTGGGATGGGAATCTTTCTGGCAAAGCTTATAGGTGAATGTGAAAACAGATCTATTTCTGCTCAAATGTGACTCTTGCACTGTTGATATCAAAGTATTCAAGGCATTGAACTCACATCTGTTCATCTCCAGACCTGCACAGTGTATTTTTAAGGGAACTTAAGGGTACAGGTGCCAAAGTTGCCATAAAACCTTGGTTTCTATGACTTAATGAACTCTAAAGCTGTAGCACTGTATGTCTGATGGATGAATGACCTTGGTGGCAGGAGCACTTTCCTTCAAATATACTTTCTGGTTCCACTGAAATCAGCAGGTGTTTAAATGCTGATTTTACTGGGTGGTGTATCTGGCTGTTTGCTCTTGAATAGTTCGAAAAATGCTAATGAATGCTTGCAATGTTTTCTAGCTGAATTAAGAGAGTTCACAAAGTGTGTACCTCCTTTGTGTTAGTGAAGTCTGGTCTATTAGCACTGAGAATTTCTTTGGCTATATCAGCGACAGTAAAATTGTATGAGAAAAACATGGAAAAAAAGAATGCATTGATGAAGATGACTAAAAATGTTAATGTATTTAATTCTGCAAAACATTCTTGATTGAGAAAATCCAATTCTAGTTTAACAGCTTGATTGCTGACTGAGAGAAAACCTTTTGTTCTGATGAACAAATGAGGAGGAGCAGTTTTACAACCAAAGCAGACAGACATTGCATTTGTTTCTTTCTGCTTGTAGTGACTAATTAAAGATTCTGTGGATCTTTTCCAGAAAGAATGCAGTCAGCTCCAGGTACCTGTAGTTAAATTGATTTCTTAATTTTGGATGGTAGACACGGAGGAAAAAAAATCATACTTCTGCTTGGGAAAAAAAACTAACAAGAAGGAATATAACCTTCTGTAAACCCTGCAACCCTGGGAATTTCAGGAGATACTTAAATGAGGAAGAGCTGTTCAGCAGTGCTAGGCAGAAAATTGCTTGTCAGGAGACAAGAAAAGTTTAGTACCACTTTACTTCTAGAAATGGGATAAGTTCACTAACATCTTAGAGGACAAGTAATATGGATTTTCATATACTGACTGGGCATTAGCAAAAAAATTCTGTTTCTTGTCTTTTCAGACCGAAAGTTGAGTATATTGAGGTCTTTCAGCTGGCAGATGCATGTTTTTCCTAAATAGTACAGCTGATAAATACACCTCTGGTTCTGCTTACTGTTACGGGTTCGTCATGATGTCCTGTTTAGTTCAATTTCGGCTAGCGAGATATGAATGCATCAGGGATAAGAGAAGGGAGAAGGCTGGAGAGGAGGTGCAGAAGTACAGAAGTAAGAATCAGATGTCAAACCAGTCATCCATGGGGTGTTCTTTATTGTTTGATGCATTTCTCTGGGTGATGTGGTAGGTTCAGATTCTGTAGAGTTTAGGCTTTTATTTGAAGGGAAAAAATCTGAAATACTTCTGTTCTAGCCAAAGAGATAGAAACTTTTAAATGTAAACAGGTCCAGCCATCACTTTTTCTGAGTGAACACACCAGCTGAAAGAATGCCTCAAAACATAAAAAGTCTCCATTCCCAACTCACCAAACAATGAATTTTAAAGTCAGAGGAAGAATGAATTATGAGGAATTATGAGTTACTAGGACAGATCAGGGGCAAATCTAGGACAAAAAGACAGGGACTGAGGATCAGAGGCAGAAAATACCCCTGGAGAACAGCTGACCACCAAAAAGTCACAAAGAACAACAAATCTGAATGGATACAGTGCTAAATCACAACTAAGGTAGTGGCTGAGTACTGGCAGTGCTAACCACAGATCCCTGTGTTCATTAGTGTTCACAACCCTACAGGGCCCAACATACAGGTGTTTGTCATGTCACTCATTTCTCTTCCTTATCTCAGGTAAACAAGTTCTGTGCTATCATCTCTTGCTAGGGGAAAGTTGAACCCTCACAAATCTTTTGAGGAGGGGTAGGAGCATGCAGTCAAATGAGGAAGTAAACCTGCTGTGTGCACTTGTTCTTTCTCTTTTCTTTCTGTCCCTGTGGAAATTGACAAGGCTGGTTATTTTTTCCTTCCTGAAGCTCCCTTCTGTGTTTATGGACGTGAGGACCAGCACAGAAGCTACCACTAACACATGGCAAATTCAGGGCATGTTAAACAGCCTGAGTGAGGTATGACCAGCAACATCCTGGTAGCTGAGGGGTTTCAGTGGGAGCCACCATGGCCAGTCACTGTATATTGTGCTCAAAAATGGGCGCAAATCCTTTGGCAGGCAGCACTCTCAGCATAATCTCTGTACTGTCTGCACACAGCCCTAAGCTCCAAGTGTTGTAATTCAACACCTCCTCTGAAGGGGGATATTTGAAAATCACATAGTTGACCAAGTCAAAGAACACTGTATATATATATATATANNTATATATATTTTTTTTTTTTTTATTCTCACTCTATTTTGGAGCCATTAGTGTTCATGTGGGTCATATTTACAAGGTCTTGCCCATACCAACCAGGATTAGAAAATGGCTTATAAAGTAAAGTGAAAGCTGCGATTCTAATTATGTAATTCCAGGAGCTGAGGCTTCAATAAAAACACAGATACTATAGAGCTTGTGCAATTCAAATATCTGTGAGTCCAGGGAGGAATACATAATCCCTCTTCAATCTTCATTTTGGGGTGTTCTAACTTCATGTTGCCCCACACTCAGAATCTTAGATGCTGGATACAGCCCTACACCTGATTCCTTTACTCATGTACTTATTACTTTGCCTCTTGCACTAACCCAGAATAATAAATTTATTGCATAAACATCTCACTTAGGGGTTTGATTACATTACATTTACTCCTTTGACTATTCCTTTATTTCAAGGATTAGGCCTCAGAAATTAAGAGAAAATCAAAGTAATGTCAAGAGCAATTTTCACTGAGGTCAGGGTATCCTTTCAGTAGGGCAGAACCAGCACTGGACTTTACGAAAGGTAGGATGCTTGTCAGACTGACCACCATCATGTTTGAAAATATCGCTTGTGTTCCTTCTGGAAGATAACTTTTTTGTTATATATATATATCAGGGGAGATCCAGATGTCATACATGCTGATCTGTATTCCCATTATGTCATCCCACTAACAAGTAATAGTATCTACACAATTGTTACAGACAAAGATCTGTCTTTCTAACATTCCTTTTCCTTAGGTTATGTTTTCATAGAATCGGAACAGTTTAAGTTGGAAGGCTCTTTTTAAACACTATCTAGTCCAACCCCTCTGCAATGAACAGGGATATCAAGTTTCTCAGAGTCCCATCCAACTTGACCTTAAAGGTTTCCAGGAATGGGGCATCCACCATGTCTCTGGACAATCTGTTCCAGTGTTTCACTTCTTTCATTGTCAAAGACTTCATTTTTATATCTAATCTAAATAGATCCTCCTTCATTTTAAAACCTTTATCCCTTATCCTACCATAACAGGCCCTGCTAAAACGTTTGCCCCTCTCTTTCTTATAGGCCCCTCTGAGTATTAGAAGGCTGCAAGAGGGTTTTCCCATAGCTTTCTCTTCTCCAAACTTAACAATCCCAATCCCAATTCTTTCAGTCCTGAAGGAGAGAGTTTTGCCCATCTTGAGTGAGAAACGAGCAGAAAAGCAAACTCCACCACCAAGTTAATGCAAATGACCCCGTGTGCCTGCTAAGGAAACCAGACCTGAGCTGGGCCTGAGCTCAGGGGGGACAGAAACTGGATGTCAGGTACAAGGGAGTAAGGGAGGAAATAGATGCAAACAGGGTTGCATGTGACATATGGTTCCTTTTGCTTTCAGTCTAGCAGAAGTTTCTTAGTGGGTATGAAGTCCTATGCTTGATTGTGTAAAGCCCATTAGCATATGTCTCTGCAGTGGGTTTCTGTGGCAGAGCTCCAGTAATTACTGTTCATTAGTATTCATTAGTACCAGGTCTTGCCTGATCTTGAGTTCATGTTGAATCAGCACTGCTGTAACATTTTTGATATGGGCTGGATGTAGAGGTCAGCATGAAGGCATTAATTAGGCCTGGTAGTCAGAAGTTATTTTCATGGCTCTTCAGATGGGGTTTGTTTCAGATGCACCATGGCTTTTCCTTCTAAAGTGGAAAGCATATGTGTAAAGTGGAGCAGTGGTGAGCCTGACACTCAACGGCTTGTGAATATAAAAACAAGGATTTAAACAAAGCCCTAAACTTGTTGTCTACCGTGACCTGTTAAAAGATCTGCAGGGGTTTCAGTGACTTTTCTTTACTGTTGCTTTCCTTATGGTTGCAACTTAGGAATGTTGACACTGAAAAGACTTTAAAAGTGCAAAATACGGATGATGATGTGATTTGTATTGCTGAATGCTTTTTCCTCTTTTGATCAGCTACTGCTGATAATAATGTAACTACAAGCTTTTAGGGTATTCCCTCAGACCTCTACAAAAAGAACATTGAACAACAAACCTCCTAGTCTCTTTATAAAAACAAAAAGGGAAAAAGATTGTCTTAGAATAGTTACTACGTTAAACAAATAAGTTCAAGGTACTTTTGGAACACAGAGGTATTTTTGAGAGGTTACAAGTGAGGAAGGATTGAGTAAAATCTGAACACAGGTTGGCATTTTTTATCTTGGATAGTTAAAGAAAGGGAAAATATTCCATTTTCTATTTTTCTTAGAGAAAAATGTATTTTCTATAGAGATCTTAAACTGTACATTTATTTATAAACACAACTCTATTTACCTTTTCTTTACTTCAACAGTCTGAAAAATTGTGATTCTCAACACACAAATCCTTAATTCTAGTAATAACCATTCTCAGTAGAATGTTTCTCACCTGAGAAAGATAAGGTATACAAAGATTCGTGCACTGAAGCATACAGCCAAGGTATTTTCTTTGTCATAGCCAATGCCTCCTTTAGTTGAATTTAAGCCCACAGTACAGAGATACAACTGGTGAGATCACAGTCATTTAAATTTCAATAAAATAGAGTATTGCCATTACTAGGGAATTAACCCCAAATAAATCTGGCTGAAGAATGGCAGGAAAAAAACTTTTTTCAGACTTTCTCATCATCAATAATGATGAATAAAATATTTAAGAGGGAACGGGAAAATTTCTCCTGGTAAAGGTGATGCAGAGGTTGGGACTGCTCTCCTCATAAAGTCTTGTCTTTCTACATAACAACACTAATAGAGTTGTAGATCTAGTTACACTTCAAAGTAAAAAGCACAAAGTCCTCTTCTGCTTGGAATAATCAAAAGATTCCATATGATGACAACAAGACTAGACAGTCTCTAATGCTTCCTGGCTTCCTTTAAGTCAGGTTATTTTTGACATTCCTCTGCTCTTTTTCCGTTTTATGGATCTTGGGTAAACTGCTCAAAAGTGTGCCCAGTGAACTGGGCAAATGGGCCTCTGACTTGACCCAGCATGGGCACTCTTATAGTGACCTCACTCTCTTGTAGTACGTCTCCAGATAGATCATGTTGAGATCTTGATGGCAAAACATTTCTGTATCATTTTCAAATTGAAAGTGGGTGAAGCAGATACTACCATGCAGGGAGGCCTTTGTTTTAAATGAAAACAAGACAAAGCATATAGACTAGGAAAGTGCAAAAGTAACACCTCATGTAGTAAAGATACCTCTGTCAGTGGTGTGGACTACAGGAAAAGTCACTGCCTGTACCTGAAACCTTTTGAAATATTGCATGATGTAATATCATAAACATTAGAAATAAAGATGAATGATTTTATAGCTTCAAGAGATCTAAGTACCTCCATGAACCTAAGTAGATCAGAGGTATGTTTGGTGAAGGAGCTGGAGAGATTTGCAATACACACTAAGAAGGGGGATGAAAAAGCTAGTATCACATCCTGTTCAGGCTGGTTCCCCAGCCTAAAAAATCTGGCACCCTCTGGGGTGACCTTTGGCACCAGCTGGTTTATAGCTCAGACTCACACATCTGTCTCCAGAGCTGAACACCTCTCGGGCCTCACCTCGCCCTTCACCAGAAAGTGCACACGCTCTGGATCCCAGCTGAACTGGATACTTTTCACTTCCAAATGATTTAAAAGGAGAGACAATCATCTTTTAGTGCTTCAGTGGGTGAGATTCTTTTGCAGTAATGCTAAGTGCTCTTTGCAGGTTAATGATGTAAACTTGTTTGAGATGCAGTATGGAGCACATAGATTAATGACCTCCCAATACAGTATGATTCACTTACTTATGTGTCATATCCAGACTGGCCTCAAAATAGACATGCTTTGAGCCAGAACATTTAAAGTCAAGAAAGTCTGAACTGCATAACCAGTTTTGTAGGATGTTTTGCTGGGAGTTATCTGATTATAAGGCAAAATGAGTGTTGCAAATGCAACCCTTTCTCCTGTAAGAAAAGTAAAATGCAGACTCCACTAAGTAAGAAATAGCAAGCCTTTTCTGCCAATAAAAAAATTAAAATTCTCTTTATCTAAAGATATGAAACAAATTAAGTTCAGTGATGACACGTTCCACGTAGAGGGCTCCTTTTCTTTCTTGTCATGCTTGGCATCTTGTTTTAGGATCCCTCTGATATGGTACTCCTGTTGCAAGAGAATTGTTTCTAGTTCAGGGAAAGAATGATGCGTCTTTAATAAACAAACCTGGGAACTAATACAAATCCATGTTGACAAATGCTTGTCAAGAAGAAAACCAAAGAAACAAAATCAATACATAGTCTTGCATTAAATCACATTGTTTACAGATAGATCTCCTGGAACTTTTCTTTTTTTGTTTGTTTACTAAATAGCTGCCCCTGATTAATTTAGGATAAACCAGAATTTGGCTTTATAACAACAAAAGTTTTTTTTAAAAAAAGTTTACAGCCAACCTTTTCAAATATTCTGTCGTTTTTAAGGAAAAAAACATTCCTCCCAGCCTTCCTTATTCTGACACCATTTTACTTTAGAAGATCTCAAAGTACAAGTGAATACATGACACTTGCAGTGTCTCCAGTGTACACATTTTACGTTTGATTTATGACATTACTATATAGGTGCACTTGACAGCTTTCAGATTGAAGCAGAGACAAGAGAGCTTTAAAGTGAGATGGGTTATCTGGGTAAATCTATCAAGGGTTCGTCCTGGGAGAACAAGGAGAGAGGCTTTGTAGAGCCCTGCTGTGTAGCAAGCCTCCATGCTGAGCACATCCCAAGCTCCCTGACAGTTGCGCTCAGCCTTCACTGTAATAACGAATAAAAGGGAGCTCCCTGTAGATTACAGATCTTCCGTGTTTTGACATTGACCTTAATACATAATTTAACCACAAAGCCTGAGAAGTGTGGAACAAGATAAGAAAAGACCACAGAACTGGCAAATAAAGTGATGTTCAATCAGAAATCATATTTGTTCCTGATAGTGGAGATGTGGGCATTAAAAGGGGAGACAGAGAGGGGTTGAGAGAGAGAGAGAGAGAGGGGAAGAGAGAGGGAAGAACAGTCTGGTTTATTTGAAGACTTATGGATCTCTTTTAAAGGACATATGGTTGTCAAATAAAAGTTTGTCCTGGATTTGCAGTAAGAAATAAAAAAAAAAGTCAATGGTTATTAAATTTTCATAGACACCGGGTTGCTGCTTTTCTCAAAATACAGTAATGGCATTTTCCATGTTTGCCTCATGTCTGTGCTTTTGCTTTTAACTCAATGGACTGCGGAGGGGGCGGTACATAGAATTACCATAAAGCTGTCCTTAGGCATATATTTAGACTAATCAAGTTTAATATCTGCCTATTCTAGACCTTAGCTTGGGTTTCTACATTTAAAGAAACAATTGTTTGGATGCTAAGAGTTTGTAGGTTTTTCTTCTTATTTACAGAGAACACTCAATGCACAAATGAAATGCACAGTGGGCTGCTTGCATGGCAATGGCATATTTTTACTTTAGCAGAAGAGGCTCATGCAGAAGGAACAGGATTTTTAACATAAAGGGTGTGACTGTGGGTACTGTTAAAATTGAGCATAATTCTTACGGGAAAATTATCAGGGACAAAATGATGTACAAAATAAAAAAATACTTTTCAAATATCATGGAGGAGGCAAAAATTGTTGGGAAAAATGTCTTTTCACCATTGCTTTTGTTTTTTTCATCCCTATTGGATAACATTTATGGCCAGCTAATCTCACATTTTTGCTTCTAGTTCTTTTTATATGGTTCATGACTTACCAGTTTTTCTAATGCTACAACAGCTGGATAGTCAAGGCTTTGAGAAAATTCCCACTCATCATTTATATTTTAAATTGAAAATATTTACAATTAATGAAATTTAAATATAAATTGTGTTTGATTCTGGTTACAAAATTTAAATTTGATGCCTCCCTTTGGATGGGTTTCCAGACCCCTCCCTTATCCCCAAATCCTTCAATTTCATTTTGGGAATACATGCAGGCACCTAAGTAATTTGGGTGGTTTTGTATGATGTACCCAAGAATGAGATTCCTTTGTGTTTGAGCATAGGTATGTAATTGGGCTGGTTTAAGATTAATACCTTTCCTTGAGTACAAATATTTGACTTGTAATATAAAGTCAAGCCATGAGAATAAAGAATTAAACATTAAAGACAATACACTCTTTCATGTATAAAGATGGAATTGTGTTTCTTTCATTTCCAAAAGCAAACAAATGAGCAAACCACTCTAAGGGAATTAGAGTACATCAGTATTTTCATTTGGGATCATTGTTGCATGCATACTTTGAAACAAAAAACATTGTTGCATGCATGTTGAAGTATGTTTGGGATTTTTTTAAATACATGTACATATACTTACAATAAGTTATCAGAAGTATGATTCCTCAGAGCAGTCTGCAGACCAGAAAACCCTCACATTTAGGATAAGGTTTCAACTCAACACGACACGATGGTCCTAACAATGGTTATCTGCCTCTCACAACAGCACTCCACGTAACCCCTTTGACATGCTCACTTTTGTATGAGCAGTACAACCTATTTAAAAAGGGCTGAATACAATACTTCAGCCCTCAGCTTCCTGCTACATTATTGAAGACCATGATGACAGTTACAGTCCCAAAACTACATGGCAAGTTCTTCTCCAGGATTAATTGGCCTAATTTAGTCCTAAGGATTCTGATCTAACTGAACTTCAGAGTGCTTACACCAGGCCTGTTAAGTCTACAGTTAACCACCTTCACAACAATTTTTCCACTTGAAAGGAAGAGGAAGAAATAAATGGGGGAAAAACCCAACTGCAACCCAAACATCTTAACGATCTCTGGTCCACCTATGCAACTTTCCATCTGTGTGCCTATAGCAAATATGAGGCAAAACTCTGTATCCATATGGAGAAAAGTGAGTGAAACAGAAAAAACTCCAAGAAATAACTCACGGAGGTGACAGTCATGAAGGTGTTTTCTTACCCAGGAGAGGAGGAAAAACAATTTTGTCCTGTTTAAAATAGCTCTGCATAAAGCCTGTCAGGAAGGTTGGCAAGGCAGGTTCAGAGAAAGGGAGAGACAAAATCCTTTAGGTTTGCTGAGGTTAGCTGCAGTATATGAAATACTTGACCATTCGTTCGGATCCAAATGTGCTAGCTTGTCTTTCAAATCTTCCGTTACACAGATTCATCATTTTTCATGGCCATTTTTGTTTGATTTATAAAATAATTCCACAGGTTTCCTGGAAAATACATTGCTAAAAGTAGGAAGTTACTGGTGATGCCTGTTGTATGACATTGCCATAACAGCTGCAGCTCCAAATTTAGTAGTTTACCTTGCTGACACACCAATCTGAAGGTCTGCCTGTGCAATGCATCACAAACCAGGCTGTTGAGAGTCCAAGAAAGAGAACAAATGGTAAGAGGAAGAGGGAAGTGAAACAGAGTGCTTTGGATTTGGCAAAAAATCCGGGGAAGTGTAATTTGGTGTGACATTTCCCTGTCCTCATTAGGACTAACTTTCACAAACTGATGGAGAGCTGGCAGATCTGCAAATCTTCTGATTGCCTGTAGAGATGCAAGGACTGGAAAAGCAGTGATTGCTCACCGGGTGGCTTATGGGGTTGTTTCTGACTTATGGGTGGGAGATGTTGCTTGCATCACAGAGAGACACAATTGTGGTAGCTCAGCAATTTATCATCAGGCCACCAAGAGGATCTATTTCAGGGTCTAGAAAAACAAAAACAAAAGAGGAGCCAGCTGGGGCTAAGCTTTCCTTGAGCAGAAAAATACAAATTTATTTTTCTCCATGCTAAAGAACCAGTGCCTGGAGTAAATAAAATTCTCCGATACTTTAAAATTATGGTGAATGCTGAAAAGATAAGGAGAAAGCTCAAGCAGATGTGTAGATATAAATACTGTAAAGTCAAATAAAACGTAAGAGGGACACAGTTTCTGACCAAGTTTGTTGAATAGAAGGACCACATTTTTCCCAAGAGCGAAGTGAACAAAATGGACATTTGATCTTCAGAGTTCCATCAGGGTGATAAAAGTCCTCTAGAAGAGATATTATTGATAATATAGATGAAACAAGAGACTAACTTAGCACAGACTCAGAACTAGCCAGTCCTTTTGAATTTGGGGCCATGAAAAGTGCCCTTGTTCAAAGCTATACACTTTGAGGTGAATCAGTAGAAAGTTCTCGGAATTCTCAGACTAAATGCTTGAGCCTATGTCTGTGAACACCAGTCAAATGGGTCTGTAGGAGAAATGCAGGTACTTTTTCTTTAAAAAAAAAGACAAAAATAGCTCTTTCAGCTGATGCTAATGAATATAAACCAGTCCAGTATAAGTGCCAATATCAAGAAAGGAAAACAAGCCATGTGTTTGCAAAATCACTCAGACTAGAGCAGGTAATGAAATGAATAAATAGTGTGCAGAGGTGAGCTGTGCATTTGCTCAACAAAGAAAGATGCTGCAAAGTCAAAAGAGTGGCTAATAAAACAAAGCACAAATGGCCTCCATGTGATGCACAAATTAGGCCCAGGAGCACAAATGAAAGAAGTGAGAAAAACTGAAACACACTTGTTCAAAAGAAAGTATGAAGTTGGAGAAGTCAAAGGTGAGACTGAAATCTGAAAGCAAGGGACAAATTCCAGGCCTGGCCAAGTGTGAAGTGTCACTGATATTCAAAGGCACAAAGAGTAAAACAAGACGTTGTGGTAATGCATTGAGGAGAGCAAGTAATCCATGGGCATAAGTTTGGTCTCGTCACTGGAATGCGTGCCAAAGCGCAGTAGATTCATAGCCTCGGGAGCAACCTGAACCAGACGTGAATGTGCCAATGCGTGAAGTGAAGTGTGCTTGCAGAAAAAAGGGGTCACCTCGTGACATTCAAGGTACAGTTAATGTAAGATGCAGAATGTCTTACATGTGGCACTAATAAAAGTGCAGCAAAACATGACAGCAGATGGCTTCATTCATGGGATCAGTCAGAGCAATAAAACAGGCTTGTTCTTTGTAGCTGTGGAGAAAAAGAGCAAAAAGGATTGGTCTTAGATTTTGCAGTGACCACAAGATGCTGAACAAGATCATTTAAAAAGGGAAGCATTTCCATTTGCTCTCAAGGAACAAAATGTTTGCTGAGATGGCAGAAGCCAAATTCTTTGGAAGATTAGATACAGAGGGAGGGTTTTGGCAGACTCCCCTGGATGCTGAACACTTCGAAATTTGCTTTCAAATCATTTTGCAGATGTCACTTCCTGGGACTGCCTCTTGGAATCCATTTAGCATATTGCAGAAAAACACCCCAAACACTAGGAGGTCTCCCACGGGTGAGAATATATATGAGTGACACAAGGGAAATGGGCAGCACCATTTTTGAACATCAGGAATGATTGTGGAGAACACTAAAAATTGCAAGAAGCAGCATCCTCAAATTGAACAACTCCAAATTGTCAATCTCAAGCTAATAAGAGAAGTAGACCACAAAATGAATGATGCCTAACACATCACAACTGAGGCCTCAAGGGCTATGACAGTGACACGGGACAGATGTATGAATGCATATTCTAAATAGAACATGCAACAGCCGTAAAAGGTTTTGTGATTTTGTCTAGAATCAAAAGATAAGACATTAAGCATAGATAACTTTTTTACAAAACACAAGAAAGGACAGGGTGAAACATTACCAAGCAAGCTTACTGCATTTTTTTTCTTCAAAGCTTGAGAGAAGGCTGTGAATATGGAGTCCTGCTAAGACATTAAGTAGTGATTGTAAGCAACCAGGTGATCTAGAATGAGCTATAACACAGTGTATGACTACTACAGATGTATGAAGCTCTGTATTTACCCTGTATGTGGGATGAGTTACACAAGCAGTCATATGAACTATAAGCAGAGAATGATAAAAACCACAAAAACATTTCTCATGCTCATGTTGCATCATCTGGAGATGAATCACAAGAAGTACAAGAATGGCAGTTATCACAGGAAGGAAAAAAAAATGTAGGGAAGATATTTGTCAAGAAGGACACTTTGTAATGACTTGTCAAAAAACATACCAGTGAAGTTCCCCTTTATTCACAGGTAAGACAGATATCAGAAATGGTGAACATAAGTGGGGACTGGTTTAAGTGCATCAAGTAGACCTCTGTAAGTTATCCTGCAATGCATATATTATTGATATGTTCCAGGTTCCAAAATCAGAAGTGAAACATGATTTATGTGAATAAGCATAGCATCTCTCAAGGCATATAACTAATTGAAAAGACCACAGGTTTAGCTGTGATCAAGTGTGTTACAACTGATGCATAACTGTTAAGAAAGGGAATGGTTATTATTGTACTTCACAAATTCTCAACTCCCAAATGTTTCTACAGTGTATGCATTTTAACATAAGACATCAAAGGCTTGATTCATTCACCCACGTATAGGCTTCTTATTCCATTTAAGATGCACAGACATACCTGAAACATCCACAAGGAATGATGCAGGACTTAAAGGAGACCTGTGCATTACTAGTGTGAGCTGTAGGTCGTGGTGGACACAGGGCATCTCAAATCCCGTAGGCACCCATATATACCCATAAAGACTCTAGAAATTCTATAACCATAGATGTCAGAGGCACACCAGAGCACATTCTCTCTGCATAAGGAAAAATTTGCCTCAAGAAACACTTGGCACAAGAGAACCCTGGTAAAAAAAAAAGGAAAATCATCCATACAAGTTCTGCATAGGTACCTGAGACATAGAAACAAGCCTGAATCAAAGAACAACATATAACTGTGATTTTTGGCAAACAGCCTAGAGAAGTCAAAATGGACAAAGAACTGTAACAGTCGCCAGGTGTTTCCCACAGCCCAGAAATACATACCTCAGCAAGATTACTGCTGTCAGAAAAAAGGAGTGAAGATACATCACCTGGTTTACATTCTGGGACTTGAGCCAGTGAATGGACTTCTCAGACAAATGTATAATCTCAGTACTGGGCTTATAGGAAAACTTATTAAATTTTAGTATTTGGCTGATATCCTTGTTCTTCTTTTAAATTACAGCTACAAGGTCACTGCATGAAAGAGCTGGAGAATTCACCTGATTAGCCATCCCAGCACAAGCCTGGTACAGCATTTGTGGTGTGTAGGGGCCTGGTGTTTAAAGTGGTTTTAGCTATTGCCAGGTGAAGGTGAGCATGACCTTGGTCTTCATGATGTGTTGAACAGGCACCAAAAAACTTCAAGAGCAAGATAGCTCTTTGATCACCAGCATTTACCTGTCAAGGCTAGGCTCAAAGTCACCTTTGTACTTCCATCAGCCCTGGCATTGAGATTAATTTGCCAAATAGTTGGATTAATCTGAAGGCCCGTTTCCTACTGTCCTTTCTTTGAGTTCTCCTTTCATTTATGCTGTGGCCTGTTCACATGTAAAACTGCCTTCTGCTGCCACTGGCAGGCTTGGTCTGAGCTCTTCATTCCACACCTTCTGTATCCAGAGCAGTCTCCGGCCACCCAAACCAGGTTTCGTTAGACCTGAAAGGTTGCAACTGAGCTGTGTTGAGCACTGTGATGCCTGCTGAAATGCAAGACACACATGTGTAGTCCCAGGGAAAGAGAGACCCTTCTTGATGAGAAGGGCAGAGACCATTGTGACATGGGAATTTTTCCTGTGGCACAGGGTATTAAAAGTGCCCATGGCCCTTTGCAGATAAGAATGAATCTGTGCTAGCAGAGAGTTGTCATTTCAAAGTTGTTTTTGAATTGCAGATGTAAAGAAAAAACAATGAATCCCACAAAATTGCTATATTTGTTTTTTCTTCTCTTTTAACTTGCACACAGCTGAACCAAATTATTTTATGTCCAGTAAAAGTCCTCTCCCATAAATGTGCTGGCTGTTTCCTTTCATATGAATTTTTTCCGTATGCTTTATGAACTTTTGAAAATGCAGGGAGAATAATTGCATTGTTGATAAAAATATAGCGTAAGTCATGGAGACTGCTACACTAATGAAGAAAGAAAGAAACATTTTTTTTAGAGTCAGAAAGCCTGGGGAAAATGAAAATCTTCTTGGAAACTTCAGTGGTAGTTTTGCTTGAGTGCAGATTATGGACTCAAGAGCTCTGTGAGTGGACAGGCATGCCCATATAATTTTTACGACATGTGCATGTTATTTAATAGGATGGTTGGACACAAAATTCCCAGGCTGCAGAATCGTTGTCCTAAATGGAACTGAAGTCCCAGCTTAGATCAAAATCCATCCTTTGCTGCTTTGAAAAATGATCAAAAGCTTTGGTGGAAGTTTCCCTGTTTCTGTTGCGTACATGTACAAGGTGAAAAGGATATTAACAGAGGTCTCTAAGCATCTCACCTGCTGTCTGGGATTTGAGGTCCAGGATAAACTACATGGTGCCTTGTGTCTACAATCTCTTCAGATGAAACTTAGGTAAGATGGGTGACCTTCTTTGTGTGGAAGAAGAGGAACACAGGGATACAGAAAACTGGTAAGAGGCATGGCAGTCTTCCTAATGTCCCTCAATATATTTTTCGTTAAGTAACAAATTCCCTTCTACTAAAAAAAAATAGTTGAACCAATTTAATAACATGTTCAATTGAAAAAAATTGTTAAGAGGAGGAAACCTTTTGGGTCCCAATTACTGTTAATTTGTAATCCGGTGAGGTCAAGTACCTGATTAAATATTTATATAGGAGAAAGGTCATAGTCTTTTGTGATCTTCTATGCCCTGTGTTAATTTTCCGTCAGATGCAATGAGTTCCTTTTGGAGAACACTTTATCAGAGAAAGTAAGCCTTGCTCTTGGCCTCTGAAAAGGCAACTGTTGGGTTTTGATGTCAAGCAGCTGAAATCAATCTCTTGCAGTTAGGTACGTTTTTAGCTCAAGTTTTTCCAAAGCAATTTAGTGATTTTAGTCTTCTCAGCATTTGAATGCTCATGTCAATGCCTTTGAAAGGCACTAGACTTTAAGAAAATGAGGAGTATCTGACCTCTGTAAATTGGGACACTTTAAAGAGGTCTCTGCTGGACATGTGCGTGTCATATGGAAACCTTTTGAAATCACCGGTCACTTTTGGAAACCTTGCACTCAAAGGACACAAAACTTTATTGGTTTTTTTGTCTATTGTAATTTGTTTTGTGGCTTAAACCCCACAAAAGAGGCACTCCACATCAAGCTCAGGGGTGTTTGATGAGAAAATAAATATCTAGGTGGAATTCAGGCAAAACCGACTGGAACCAGCAGAGATTTGCCAAGGTTTGCAGTTTTCCCACGGTATCTATGGAGGGCCAAACCACCCTGGCTGCCCCTCCAGCTGAAGTGATGGGACTGATGGAGATCAGCCAAAGTCTCTCTCTAAAACATCTCTGTTGCTATGGCACTGCACATGGAGCAGTGCACACTGCAGTCAGGATGTGGGGCCTTGGACATCCTCTTAGGGTGAACCCAGCATCTTCTAGGGAGTGGTCAGGTGCCCCAAGTGCTCTGTTGGTGCACTCTGATGTGGGACATAGTCTCTACAGAAAACCTGTTTTGTCATTCTTATGTTGAAATTAGTATATTTTTCTTCACACTTTTTTTCCCTTGGGTGTGTGTTTGTTCCGGTTTAACTGGATGTATTTTAACTCTTCTCTTTTACAACATTTTAACTTTCTGTGTATCTCTCCATATGCTATACACAACCACATATTAGAAATGTACAGTCAATCTAAAGGATCTACACCAGGAAATTGTATTAGTTAACTTGGAAGCCACAGGAAGCATTAAGGGTGTAGAAGGATGTCAGCAATTCTAGTTTCTAGAGGTGGTTGATTTGCCATAACCAGTTACATCATTTATCATGCAAAAAAACCCCCTGTGAGTATGAGACAGTTATGGGGTTTTGTACTCATGATACATCTTTTTAGCTGGGGAAAATCTGTATGGAGTAATTCACAAGTGTTGCTAGAGCTGTAGCACTGCTGTAATGCCATGCAGACATTCTGAATTAATATTATTGGAATGACCCAGGTGGGTAGAACTTGGACTGGTAACTATGCTTTATTGTACTTTTATTTTTTCCCTTTGTAACCCATGATTGCTTGTTAACTGAGCTAAATGTCTTTGGCCAGTGAACACTAAGTAGTGCTGGGGCAAAGATATGACATCCACCTATTTGCAGTAATTTTCTCCCTCATTGTTGATGAGATTGAAAGTGATGCAGACAAAGTAGGTAGCTGTATCCTTAGGAGGGTAGTATCCCTACTACACTGTCCTTTCATAAAGAATAATTGTAGAATCAACAAAACATTTGGCTGTCATAATTCTATACTTTTCCCTTGTTTGTCAGGTTTGAAATGTGGGCTCTTCGGAGTAGTGGTTATTGGTATTCCATGTTTATATAATATTGAGTGGAATGGAATGATGACCCTGTTTGCCTACTAGTGGGCTGAATTTTCTAATCTGATGTTACGTAATCAAACACGAGTAAGCCAGCCTAGGCTCCCATGTTACTCAGTGGGCAGAAACAAGGACTTAAGAATGAGTTTATTTTAAATATAAATACTTTAATGTAGACAGTAAATCCTTGTTGAAGAAATTGTATCTGTTTTTTTCCCAGGACATGTAGAGTTGAAGGCCAGGAAGTGATCATCTCATCTAGGCTTTGTATTATCACAGACCCATACATATCCCAAATTACAGATATAAAATCCAAATAACTTGTGCTTCAGTGAAAGAATATCTTCATAAAGGTGACCAGTCTTACATGGAAGAAGTCCAAAAATTTAAAAGAGTACTACTATTTCTAGTGGAACAGAGTTCCAAAACTTAATCACCCTCCTGCAGCATAAACCCCAGATACATTTATTCTGATCTGAAGCTTAGGCTTCCCACCCTTTGAGTTCTTGCTATACTTCTCTCTTCTAGAATTTTTCACAGTATTTGCTACCTAAGAAGATGTTTTCTTACTGAAACCAGGTTATTTCTCAGTCTTGCTTCAAAAATGTAAATATATTGATCTCCTAGAGTGTCTCATTATAAAGCATTTTCTTTAGCTCTTGGGATGCTTTCTCCACATTTTCCATTTTTTCCATTTCCTTCTTAGAGAATGGACACCACATGTGTTCACCATTGTCGTAAATCCTCTCCTGTTCCTGCATTCCCTGTTTAAGCTTATAAGGGCTCTTCTTTTTTTTGCCACTGTAAGGCACTTGGAGTTCCCGTTGAGCTGTACTCACAGTGGAGTTTATTTTAATTTATCTGCAGACACTTGCGTGTAATATTCTGTAGTTGCATGCTAAATTATGACTACAAAACTTCAGGGTAAGTGCCTGCTAGAGTGTTCTAAGTAACATAAGAGGTCTGATAGCTTTCACTACACTCCCAGCAGAAAGAGCTTGAACACAGGATATACAATGACATTTTTCCAAAATCTATCAAATCTGGATATTAACACAGTGACAGACTTCTGCAGAGTGACACTAGCCAAATAATTTGACTCGCCATGTTGTATTAGATTTTTGTGCATGTCAACAGTCTGTGTTGTGATGTGCCAAAACACTAAGAGAAACAGACCTCTTCCAAAAATGACAATTTAAGCCCATTTTAATTCTGTTACTTCACTAAGCTTAAGGGTTGGCAGCTGGGTATCCAGCTCACCCCTTCAGTAAGACTCTTGCTTTCAGCCAAGGAATTTCCAGTATCTTTTAATGGGGTCAATTAATTACATAATAAAGAACTCGGTGACTTTTGAAGCCAAACTGCAGACTCCATACAAGAGAGTACACTCTCTAAAATAGAATATTACAGAGCACATTCTTGTTCTAGAGTGCAAAAAATATCAGCCTGGATTCAGAATTATGGGCTGGTAAACTACATTTTTCTACTTGTATTCTAGCCCAAGCAAAGATTTCCTACTGTCATCTTAATATTTCTCCCTGGCTGTTTTTTTAACTGGTGCAGTTTGGAAGAGAGAAATACTGTGCTTGCCCACTGTCTCATAACACCTGTGTTACTAGAATGGGATTAGGAGATACAGGGAGTCCTCAATCCTACAGAACCCTAAACTTGAAGAAAGCTTAGACTGTAAACTCCTAGGGGCAGGGCTGTTTTGCTGGTGTCCATACCAGTGCCTTTCAGAGTGCCATTCTTGGCCATGACAAAAAGCTCCCAGGTGCTCAAGTAATAAAACTGAAAAATATGCAAATAGTCTCCTTGAAGATCCAGTGCTTTGACGGATCAGGGCCACAACTCAGCAGATGAATGATGTTGGCTCACAGCAGCTGAACAAGCCCTATTGTTTTAGGAAGCTGTCATCTTGTGCTCCAAATTCTAATCCTTCATTAAAAATAGCCTCTAGCATATAATTGCAAAAATAGCCTTCCCCACTTGGACTGACAGCAAATTGATGCCATGTTGCCTCTAGCTTCTGTAATAACTGGAGACAGCAGCTCAGAATGCCCTATATTCAGTCCTTTCACTTCAATATCTTGTTGACTCTGAAGCCTAATGATGACTGTCTCAGAGTTCATGCTATTATTTAACTGATGATCATATACGCAAGAAACAAGAAGAAAAGTGATCAACAGGGGTTTGTGTCTTTAGAGCATTCAAAACCTAGAGTATGTGATTGTTGTTTACCACGTGATCCTTTACCTCAAAACATGGCAAGTGGCTTTCTTCTGAGGCATGATATATCTCCATGATAAATTCTTTATTTCATAAAAAATATATATTTGCTACTATGTAGGACGTTGGAACTTGTTCTTAAACATTCACACTTTTTTGGTTCCACTTTTTTTATGCTCATAAGAATGTAACTGTGGGTAATTTTTAGTTTATTATGTTTACAATAAAAAGAGATGCATGTTTGTTAAGAGTGTCTTGAGTTTAGGTTTTCTAGTTCATCTTCTAACTGGAAATGTGCATATAATGCTGCTAATTTTTTTTGCCATTCAATTTCTGGATGAAAGACTCATGGAATGAACTGAGTAAAACAAGTAAATAAATTAAAGAGAAAATATCCAAGACAAGACCAACTGTACTGCCGCCAATTGAGAACATTTGGTTTTTTTCAGCATCTGGTCAAAAACATCTGTGTCGTTGGTCTAAGAGCAGGTGCAGCATTCAGGAACGAGGGTATTAGAGATGCAGATGGACAATGTGTGTAAAGGGTTCAGGGAAAACTCCTGAGAATCTGGCAGTTAAAATAAAATCTTCCAAGGTAGCCCAGGGAATTAGAGGATGATCTTTTCCTGAGGCTCACTCTTAAATGTGTTGATTATGTGTGAATGAAGGGGACGTTTTGAAATCTGGATAACACCTAATATGGTCTAAAGAAAATATTTTGATTTGGAATGCTGCAAATAAAGCCAGTTACTGTTCCTCTACAAACCTTTTACCTATCAAAAATCTTTTAGACAGCACACCAGTCCTTGTGAAAACGCACTTTTTTACATAAAGAATATATGTGGGACTGTGAAATATTGTCATACATTATGACAACAGATGGTAACCTTCTGTGTTATAGACAGCAGAAAACACGGCCTAAAAAGACAACTGAATTAGAGTTCTGTGAGAATATCTTCATGAACCACCTTAAGGAATTTATGAGAGGAGCCAACTGAGTATGAAACTACTTTCTTTTCTTTCTCCTGTGGAATCCTCCAGGTGTTTGTTAATTTGCTAATGACTTTCCCGAATGCAGTCTTCTGTGACACAGATGGTATCAGGGGTTGCATAAATCCTGCAATGTCATGGAATGACACATTCTGTGATAGCTTCTGTAGACCAGAAAACACCATTTAATTTCAAGTGTAGGAAGAGGAAGAAAGTTTTGGGGTTTTGGTTGGTTTTTGTTTTTCCCTTGTTTTTTTTCAGGATAAATACTTTTTTGCTGAACACTTCTTTCCACTCAAAAAGCCTTGGTTTGCACTTGAGGCAAACCAAACATAATATAAGGATTAAGTCAATTTTTCTATAATCTCTGAAGGGCTCTGTAGTAACAGAATTTTTCCCTATGAAGACTATTTCAGAATATTCAAAATGCTTCGCATTTGCTGTAGTGGAAGTATGAGGAAAATTACCTATGGATGCAAAGGAGATTAAAATAGCTATTACCAAAGAATTTGTTGGATGTGGTTAATAGTTTATTTTGCCATAGCACTTTGTAAGATACTGATATTCTTATTTTCAGGTGGAATTTGAGCTGCCCTATTTATAACAATGTGTTATTATTTTAGTTGTGAAGCTGTTCACCAGGGTGATAATAAACATACACTCTGCTTTCCTGCCTCTATAGAGCTGGAGGCGGGTTTTCACCTTGTCCTAGTTAGACCAGTCATTGATACGATGTAGAGGCAATCATTAAATACAGCTGTATACAGAGACCCTATAGTTTTAACTGTATCAGGCTTTTCTCGGGCAGGTAAAGAAATGGCAGAGGAGCTTGCCTATATGCATAATGACACTTCAGGAATCAGCTGCTCCCCTAAACATGTCTGACAAACTAAGTAAGTGTTAATTACCTAATTTGATGTAGCTTGGCTGATCTGTTTATCAGACAGAAATTTTGTATATCACATGTGTCTTTTATTATTGCTGCATGTCATACTGAGGTGGGATTTGCCTCAATTTTTGAAGACTTGTTTCAAAAGAACATAGCTAAAGTTTGCAAGAGAATTATTTTTGTAATATTTTCCCATAAGGCTGGCTTGTCAGCCTTATCAAGGAGCTTTATGCTCTCTCTTATAATGTAATATTTAATACCTTTGTTTTTTGCATTTGGTTTCCTTGGTACCATTAGAGTAGGAAATGAAAAAAAGGCAGATACAAAAGTGTAAGTGTTGCTTTGGCAATTATTCTGCCAAACTATACACAAACAGCTGGATGACTAAAGAGTAGGGTCCTGTTTCTGCAGGCACCTACCAGAGCACTTCTACTTCGTGTGGGAAATTCCACCCATGTGTTGTCACTGAGAAGAAAACATTGTCCACTTTGTTGTGTGAGGAAGCACAACATAACACACACGAGATTTACTGTGGCAGTTTCTCCCCTTGATTTAACTCTGTAAAGCGTTTGAAGGGGTAGGGCTCAGATGTGAGTTTATGCTTGAGTCAGCCAAACAACTGCAAATGCGGAGTCTGTTGTGTGGGCTTATTGTAGCATTCAGCAGCCTGCTGAAGTACTTCAAAAACAATGTTTCATTTCTGTGCCTGCTCTGAGATGTTGAATTCTGTCCCTGTCCTGAGTTTTTGGATTGCTAAGTGTAGAGCAGACTGCAAGGGGAGCATATCAGAGCTGGCATTACCAGGAGCTAAGAGAACATAATTCACATTCCCAAAATACAAGGACTTAAAATAGAATGTTGTTAGGTGTAAGGGTTTATGTCCTGGCTATTTTGAACCGTAGTGAGAGGTTCTCATCCTGAATTTGTAGATGGTGAATTTAGATTTCTAACTGTGGTAACACTAAAATGCAGGCCTTTCCTCTTCATGCTCATTCCCACTGGCGGTTCACTGGAGCTTCATTGAGTCTCAGCTGCATCCTCCATAAATTGAGGAATATCCTTCACTTGGACCTTTGCCAACACCTTCATTTTTCCTTCTACTGAAACTTTTGAATCTAGCCCAGTAGTGCTGTCTGAGAAAGACATTACAGACCTATTTCTAACTCCTACTTTATATATTTGCTCTCAGACTTCTTTGTCCTCTATTTCTTCAGCTCTCCATTGGTAACTAAGGGGAATCCTCTTTCATTTTTCTGACCACATTTTTATTCTTTGGTCCCTACCTACTACAGTGGTCATCTCCACTAGAAGCAACATCTTTTTAAGCAAAAAAAAAAAAAAAAAGAGACAGGCCTGTTAAAGAAATCGGTCCTTGCTAAGAGAAAGTGGGAGATGACAGCCATTTTCAGTCACAGTCCTTGAAGGGAAGCCAGGCACTCTGTGTAGATTTCAAAGCCCTTTGTTGCCAGAGAACATTATTTTACATTTGCAAATGTCAGTCCTCTTAGTGGCATTCTGCATCAAATCTGAACAGTATTTTGAAATGCCTTTCATTTTTGCTAAGTTAGCATAGATTTGTTAATATGAATGAGAATGCTCATCTAGTGTACAATCTTTCCATGAGTTTAATTGCTGCCACCTTTTCTGTGTCCAGTTGATAAGCCTTACAGAATTAATTTCATCCAGACAAATCTGGTGTAAGATGCACCTGGGTTTAGCTTTACTTTCTCTGGCTTTTCTGTAATTCTCAACCCCAAGAAGCAGCTGAACCATTACTGAATTTGTTATGAATGTGAGATGTGATACTTTAGCACATATTGGGTGGTATGACAAACTCAAAAGGCAGTAACTATCCAGTGACACTTCCAAAGCCAGATGGAAACCTAGCATTTTATCTTAAGCTCTTGTCAAAGAAAATAGTAGTAAGCATCTGCCTGAAGTGCATAAGAACTGCTTGTGTTTTTCTTCTCATATAGAAATATTCTTGGATTTTACTTTTGTTGTTTAAACAGAGCTGGTGAAACCATGTATATGAGGAGATTTTTTCAACCAGTAAGCTTTGTCATTTAAGTCTTACAAATTGCATGCCCTCGTTAGCCACATTCTCAGAGGTGCTAGACACCTGAAAACTCCAGTGTTCAGGGTGCAAGTTATTAATCTGAAAGTTATTAATCTGAAAATTGAGTTGTAAGGGGTAGAAAATTTTCTTTCTTACCAATGCTTGTTTCACTAAGCAGTGTATTCCAGCCATATATGCTCTGCACAGGGAAACTTTTGTAATGTTTGCAATATTGTTTCAGAAATGGTTTTATGATTTGTGGCTTCCAGAAAAACATATTCCAATAAAACAGCTTTGACACTTGCTTCACCTGGTTACTCAAAATATTAACATCTCTGTTGAGTGAAGGTATGGCAAGTGCATCGAGGACATAGTAATCTTGGGCACTTCCTCTTTCATCACAGACAACTGACACAGAAATTGTTCCAGCTAATTTCTTTTTTCCCCCGGCAACATGGTAATCAAAGACTTTAGGGAGATACTCAGTACGCAACCATTGAGATGTTGGCATGACCCCAGGAGATTTTAGGTTTGCTTCAAGGTAGTAGTACAGGCTTGGGTTATCAAGATCACTGAGTGCCACATTAACACATGTAAATGCTCCCACCATATATTAAAAAAAAAAAAAAAAA
>VZRV01005832.1:75010-158035 GCA_013398115.1 Falcunculus frontatus
AAAAAAAAAAAAAAAAAAAAGAGAGACAGTCATTGAATTGTTCGGGTTCTAAACAGTTGTTTTCCTGTTGGGCACATGGGAACAAAATCAGGCCCTCCCCTTGTGATGCACCCCACAGCTCTGAAACAGCTGATGGTGGGCAGCCTTTCCTCTAGGACACTAGTGCTGGCACACCCTGTGGGTAAAGCACTGCCACCAAAAACATTAAATGGCATTCCTGTAGGGAAAACATAGAAACTGCTTGGAAATGTTTCTAAATCTTGTCCCTGTTTTTGTCTGCCTCAGCCTGGTGTGTACAGTGGCTCTGGTTTCAAGGTTTCTCAGACACCTGCCCAACTTGAGGGCACCCAATCCTTTTTGAAGTGGGGAAACAGAAAAATTGAGAGCTCCTCCTGTTTGCCTCTTTCCACCTGACAGAAGAGTACTTTGGGGGTGTTACATACCCCACTCTAGAGAGTTTGGGGTGTTTCTCCTCCCTAAAGTTGCTGGCTCTTTCTTGTACCCCTCACACCCACCCTGGTTGTGGGCACTTCCTCAGGCTGTGGCAAAATGGAGGGCCCTTTGCACAGGGAAGGAAAGAGCTCTGGGGAAGGACCAGCACCGTGTATCTTCAAGAGTTTCAACCCTCCTCCCTTGTGTGCTAACTGGGGATTTTCCCCACTGTTCCCCAGGTCTGGGAAAGGGTGATGGAACCCAAGGGTAGTCTAGGTTCTGCTTGGACGGAGCTGCCCAGGGAGGTGTGGAAAGAACTGGGTCCATGGAGCAGTGTGTTGGTGGCTTCTGGCATCTTCCTGATCGTGTCACCTATCTGAGTTGATAAAATACATGAAAAAGGAGCTTATAAGGAGGGAAAATGTTGGGCACAGTGTTGCTGTGGGGCAGCACTGCGAAGTGTACGAGAATCCTGATGGTTTTGGAAGGCATCATCTCCTGGAGCAGCAACTGGCCATCTCCCTCAGGGACCTGTGGTGGCATCAGGGCAGGCAGTGACCAGTGACTGAAGGGGGAATGGTGGTGAAGGTGGAAGGATGGGACACGAGTCGGGTGGGATGCAAGAGCCCTCACGTTCACCTTGGCTGTGTGGTTATGTCTGTCTCTGGTTAGGACCACACGGATAATGCAAGTGCTACGTGGGTGAACACTTACAGATTTTGTTAGGATTTAAGGGTTAGTTAAATATGCCTCTCTAACAAAAAATAAAAAAAAAAAAAAGGAAAAGTTTTCTCACTTTTTTGATACAGTACTTCTGTTATCATGATATTAATAATTTCGAGGACACTGTGGAAGACTGTACTAAGCTGTTGCCGTGTCAATTACACAGAGCTATATTTTTGTGCTCATTATTATTCTTGGATGTCTCTAATTTACATCTAAATGTACTGACTAATTTTGATTCAATCATGTCAAAAATGATAGGTCATGTGTGGGAGGAGATGACAGCCCTACCATCAGGAATTGCCAGAATGTGAATTCCTCGGGGCAATGATTTAATGCCCAAGTCAAGCAGTGCTGTCAGAATTGGAGGCCAAATTATGACACATTATGCTGTACTATGGACTTGCACATACAATACATATGAAAAAAGTGACTGAGATTGGAGTTATTAAACTATGCTTTAACCGCTGCTACATTTTCCTTCTCACTCTCACTCTCTCTCCCTCCTGCTGTCTTTTTTTTCCCATGCTCACTGCATTTGTTCAGAGGTACTAATAATGGTACAGAAATCTCCTCTGTAACAACCAGCATCCCAAACCATCCTGAACAGCAGCCTGTGATTAAAGTGGGTGATAAAATAATGGCACTTGATGTACATTTCTGCTTTGCCTTTCTTTAAATCATTTACACTCTTTTAGCAAGCTACATGTCAGCTAGATGCTCTGTGAAAGGGCAGGGCCCATTTGTTCCATTGTGCCTTTTTCCCAGGATATATTTTTTTTAAAGGAATCCACTGTCTCTGGATAAACCTGCCGAATAACCTTCAGCAGCTCCTGAGCAATCCATGGGAACTGATTTGCATGTTGGATAACTCATCCTAATTATTGCATCCTATTTGCCTTTTTTTTTAGCTTAAGGGGATTTATCTGTCAGAAGTGAAGTGGTTTTTTGTTTGTTTTTTTTTTTAAGGAAATATTTACTTTTCTATCTGTCCTTTTTATTACTGGGGGAGAAGGTTCAGAGCTGCTTACCATGAACACGGTATGGGCAGTTCATTGCATAATCTTGTGCAAGCAGTGCTGTGATTAATCCTTTAAAAGTCTTGGTTAGAGTCACTGTGAAGCTGTTGAATTTGATCTTGTATTTTCGTATCAATATTATATGTTCATCTATTATAGTCCTAAAATAATGCAATAAGATACTGTGATATAATTGATAGCTGAGTCAAAGTAATTATGCTTTTTCAACTATATAGAATGACTTTAAAAAAAACCAAACCTTGAGATTTCAAATAATTGTGTGAGAGGCTGTGGTAATTTATTTTATTGGCACATGAGTGAAAAATTTTAGTGGTGCACATCTGACTTTTGAAATGTTTAAATGAAATCCATTATCTTTTTTGAGATATTGGAGATGAACAAAAAGGAAATTATTTTGTTTTTTCACAAATACAGCATTTTAAGCATTGCTTGAGAAGTAAACTCTAAGAAAAACAACTGACATTTAAGCCTATAAGCTGAGAATGGGCACTGTGAGGAAAGGCTGTTGCTGGATTTGGAAAAGATTGGCGTGATTGTCAGCAGGTTTGTATTGTTTGGATGAAGTGCAGTGACATTTTCAGAGAAGATTTGGAATCCTGTTTATAAATCCTTAGGCTTAATGTTCACAGAACCCCAATTCCTGAGGAGTAACTCTCTTCCCAAACAGATCTGCCTTGCTGCAGGCATGTGATTTGTGTTGTTCTTGCCTTACCTTCCTGGGAACATTAAAATCAACAGCTCTCAGTTTCTCAGTCAGGCTGGGGTTGAATGCCAGCCTGGGAACTGTCTCCATGTCCAGCATGGCTGTGGCCACTCATAACTCCAAATACCCAACAATGTCCTGAAAGTGTGAGAGGTTTCCAAATGGCTTTTGTAGTCTGTGTGCCATCCTACCAACTGTTCTTGATCTCCTTTGAGGCCGTGGGAAAAAAAGGCATCAGGATGGATGGACTGCATGGATCAGATCTGCCAGCTGGATTGATCAACCTAATTTACATTATTGCAATGCAAGTGACAATTTTTGTTGCCCTAGGAGGAGAGTGTGTTAACTCTCATGGAGGTGAGATAAGTGCCCAATGTGTTTAACGGCAGAGAAAGGTCCCTCCATCTCCAGGAAGAGTTCTGAGATAGTTGGGATGGTTCCCAAAGTCTCAGGACTTTTTAATGTGGTTATTGGTGTCTGTGCCAAATCCGCAGTGCTGGATGCTCCAAAGGGTGGTACAGACAGCAGCAGAAATGAAAAATCCAGTCCAATCAAGTTCCTGTTTCCCAGGGGTCACTTTGGGGAAAGAGAAGAATTTGTCAGGATTTGGAAGGAAATCAGTGAGAGGATGTGTGGACTGGATCAGATGTTGGGATTGTGAGAGGCAACAAGGACAGTCTAGAGATCTGATTTCACTTCTGCAGGCACGCAATTGAAATTCCGCCTTGGACTCACATGGTGTAGAAATGATCTGCAGCCAAGTGGATTTCATACTTCAGTCTGCATTTCCCTGAATGTGGAGAGTTCCTACCCCTGATAATTAAACTTCAAAGCTAACACCCTATTAAATGAATACAGCTATTATTTCAGTCTGTTTGGCCACAGTTAGTTGACACTGTGAAGGCATTAAAGGGGCCTATAAACTTTGCTGTTTTCAAACAAAAGTAGTGTTTTAGGAAATATAGCGAAATCATAGGGAATCTTAATCTCATTATGTCTGCTGATTTTTCTGTGTGCCTGAATGTCTCTTTTCATTACTTAGGAAAACATATACTAAGCTAGTTTTCCTGACTTCTGATTGCCATGAGCTTACTGAAAGGCCAGGACAAGCAGTGTCATTCCAGTTGCAGAGGGAAAGTGAACAGCTGACAGGGACCATACTTGTAAAGGCAGAAAGCCATAGCTCAGCAAGCTATATCACCGTTTTCCTGGTACCTGAAAGAAACATGTTATTATATCACACCCTTGTAAACTTGCACAATTTTGTACAAAATTATTTCTGGATCCTATGTGTGATCCTATCTAAAAAGGGCAATTCCTTCCTTTGGATTTCTGAGCTCTGGAAACCGGTGAAACGTTGCATATGGAACTGTGTCGAGTGTCTGTCATTCCATTTTTTTGCCAATTAGCTTAATCCCCTTAGTTCCTGATTTTCCTGGAAATTTGATGTTTTTTTCCGAACAAAGTTTCCTCTATTTCACAAAAAGTGACACTCCTTAAGTAAGCTGGTCACTGGCTTGTCTAACAGTCTTGTTTTCTCAAGATTAGGATAGAGGTAGAGGAAGAGCCAGAATGGACCCTGAGATGCTATTTGAATAGCTTGCAGCTTTATTAACACATCTGGCAATATCCAGCAATAACTTGTACAAAACAGATCATTCTTCCTTCCATAATCCACTCCACCTGTTGGAGGACTGCCATCAGGATAACTGACCAGTGTGGCCATTCTGGCTTGTTTTCCAGCCTTGTTTTCCATGTGGTCAATAGACATGTGGACAAATGATCAGACATAACCTCATTCAGCAGCTTCTCTGGACCCACAACCCCTCTACTCCTCTGCTATTTTCTGTTTTCCAGCCTGCTAGATCTGTTGCCTCCCTGCTCCACAATGGGCTCTTTGCAAGTTCTAAAACACTGAACATCATTTACCAAGCTCTTTTCTGTGTTTCTGAACTGCTGAAGTGACTTTCCTCAGCTTGTCCCATCTGTAATTCCATACCAGTGACTCCCTGGCCAAATGGAAAAGAAGGGAAGATATCTTCCCTGGTCAGGAAGAATGTGGCTTTTAGTGAACACGCCTTTCCTAAGCTTTGTGTTTCTAAATGCACTGTAGGCTAGGACCAGCATATACATGTTTCCTTTCCCCATCTACGTATCTGCGAATTTGTTTTGTGCAGAACCAGAAGATGGGTGGATTACCTGTGCCAAGTACAAACAGTAGCATCTCATTGTCTTCTCCCTTCTTTTCAGTCTTACTGGGTTGACCTGGCTGGGCTGGCACAAAACTATATTTCTGTTGCGTGTCAATATAAAATGGTCTTTGATTTACTCATGGCCTCTGGCATGAGCATGATTGATTTCTTCCAGTTTAGGCATTTTAAAATCCAGGTAGTCTATATTAGTGACTGACCCCTTCTCCACCGCCAGCTGAGAGAGAGAGACACATTCAGAGAGAAAATCCCACATTCTTGGTGACATATTTGTCTGACACACCTTTTGTCCTTGATTTGCAGTGGGCCAAAGTAGGTTGAGTAGCACTGATTCACTCTGAACAGTACTTGTGACAGGACAATAAAAACAACGACCTTAACTGAATTTTTCCTCAGGGAGTTTTTTCTTTCTGCCAGCTGGACCAGTGTAGTACTTCTTGACTAAACATCTCTGAAAGACTACATATATTAAAAATAGCTGTGAAAAACAGACATCGAAAGGTGTTTAGAAAGCCATCCCATGCTGAATAAAAAGAGGACTTTTCAGACATATCCGTCCCTTTCCATTCCTGCAATTCCTGTGCGATACAATTGCTGTAATTCTTATCAGTAGACTAATTTTTTTAGCTACAGAGATACAAATCTTACAGGATACAAATTTTTGTGAATTTGACAAACTATTTTTTGAAACCTCAGGATTTGCCAAACATAGCCTGAACTTGCAGAAGTCCTGTAACTTGATCCATAGATACATTTCCAGTCACATTATCCACAGAACCAACACCAGCTGTCTGGGAGGACTTTCTCTTAGCATACCCAGTCATGTTTCCTCTCTTCTCCCAATACAGCTTACCAGCCACTGAAACAAGCCATTTCTTTCCAGGTTAGCAACTGACCCACAATGCCCTTTGTTGAAAGACAGGGGAAGAGCAGGAAGCAGAGTTTGGCAGAGGGGTCAGAGCTGTCTTTGTATTCTTCTCATAGTGTGGGAAGTCTCTAAGGAGGGAGGTGAATCTCGTGAAAAGGAAGTCTAACCCTCAAAAATGAGAAGTAATACCAGCCGACAGAAAAGCTGTGGTCGGATGTGAGAGTAGGAGAATGGTGGGGAAGCCAGCCACTGGTGGAATAGGATGTTTGTAAAATATTTTGCACAGAAAGAGCAGCTCTTAGAAAAAGACTTGGAGGTTATGGGTTGCCTGCTGGTGGAAAAAGGGGACAGAAGGACAGCATATCCAAGTCCTTCACAGGGGACAGGTTCAATCTACATTTGGTGCTCTTACCCATTTCCCTACCCATGTGATGTGGGAAATCTATCTTCACTGGTGTATAAAAACATTCCAAATTAAAGCTCATAATGAGCAAAGGAGCAAAAAAGCAGATGCACTAATTAAATTGAATGGTCCGGCTACAACCAGGTACTGGTACTTTTGAAGATTAGAACAGAAAAAAAATTTCTTTAAAGTTCTGCATTTCTATATAGAAATCTTTCCTGTTTGTTATTATGGTGAGTTTATTATTCAGATTCCAACGATGCTGTTTTCCAGATGTGATTTCACTAGTTACTCTAAGCTATTAAACTCTCAGTGCCCTCAGACTTGACTCATATTTGACATATAAACAACATTACACAAATAAAATAGAAATTCCTTAGAAAACTGATCTAATAACATTGGAGTGATAAATCTTCAATGTTAGTTAAGGATAATATGAATTACCAACAGCAAAGACTAGGAAACTGTGTTAACAGGACAATGACTGTGGTGTAAAGAAACACAGACAAGCAGAGAAAACAAAATATTGTGGCTGGAATCTGATTTGGAGAACTGCTCTGGTGAGTAACTGTATATAAGGCTTTGCACAAGCATGCGTTTTTATGTGGGCGATGGTCACATCATTTTGTTTTAAGTAATCAGTAATTGAATAAAGGCCTTCAAAATAGCTAATATGATGTACTGGGTTGGGGTGGACTCCATTGGTTTCAGTCATAAACATGAGTTGAGATTGCTGAGGGCTTCCTTTGTATGGCTCACAGAGGGAGAATGGGGAACGGATTTAGCACTTTCTGCTTTCTTTCTTCCTGTTCTGGTTACACCTTTGAAATGAGTAATGCTTTTGTTTCTTCTGCCTGACTTTGCTGAATGATTTACATTCAGAAAAAATGGTTCCCTGTGGAAATAACAGTTATTAATTTCGAGTACCAAGGCTAAAATAGCCTTGATACCATCATGATAAAGAATAGTGTGGTTAGAATCACTGTGGTATAACATTCACTATGACTTTTTTAAATGTTAATTTGGTCTCTTAATTTGACCTCCTGTTAGGCACTTTATGAAATGAAGATAAAAATGGAAAGGGTAATACATTAATGCTTAATCCACTTAATGAAATAGGGTTTCCTTTGTGATTCCACATAAATTAGTGTAAAACTGAGACTATTTTACCTGACATAATAATAGAGATGAAATTAATTCTCAGCTGTAAATCCTCACGGTTAATTTTGAAGTGGTCACTTTACCCTTGTGGATTGCTGCATTTTACCATTGCTCGGGAGACTCTGATTGTCGTTTTACTTCGTGCTGCTATCTACATACACCAGTTGTTTCCCTCCTGCATCTGATAACCTACAGATGTGAAGAATGCTGGGGATTAATACATACCAAGGGGAAGGTTAATAACGGTACATTCCTCACACAGGATTGTTTTGAGGTGGGCTGTACAGGTCACCATGTTATTTCACTTTTTTTCTTTTCGTAAGTCATGACAAGTGATGAAGAGATGGAGGGAGAAGAGAAAGTTTGAGTTCTGAGATTCTTTCCCTTTGAGCCCTACAGGGAATAAATAATTTGCACCTAAGCATCTTTCAGCCTTCACGGCTTGCTGTAAGACATCCAGGTTTGAAAGTTGTGCCCATTGCCCCCCGAAATGAATCTTTCCATGGTGCATGTATGATTACTCGTGTAGGAAGCAACACATTGTGGATGGAACTAGTGATGTCAAAAATATGAATGGCTTTGGTTTGAGCTAAACCTGCCTCACCCTGGATGGCCATTGATTCTGTGGAGCTGGCATACAGGAAACACCAGCAGCACATGCATTACTGGGTGTTCATGTTGGAGGGCCTGTAGAACCCTTAATTTGTGTTCTTCTTCCCTTGTCAAATCTGTGCATTGCAGACCAAAACAAGAAGATAGGAAATTGGATATCAGGGCATGTTGTTTATGGAAATTGTTTATGGGACAGGCACATAATTTAAAAGAAATGAAACACACTTGACCGTATTTGTTTGACTACATGTGTTTTGTTGATGAGTTCATGAGAACTTGATGGAGTTAATTACACATCGAGCTGATTAAGTTTTCTCCACAACTGTTTTGCAATCTTGCAGCCCCTGTGGAAACACTGGAATTACTCTTCATTTGTAGGTGTGTGAGATCAGAATCTGTTCACTCCACCTCCACTGGCTACAGGCAGCTGCTTCTAACATAAACATGTTCTCCTCTTCTGCCAGTGGATTTGATGTGTACCAATTCTGTATATGGTTTTGGTTGAGTAATAAATTCCCAGTTATTTAGTACGGTGTTCTGCCTCTTCATTTACATCAGCAGGACTTTTCTATTAATGTACAACCTTGTATTCAGTTGGGACCAAGTAATATTCCATGTGTACTGATTTTAGTCTATTAAAATATTACACATTTTGTATTTTTAAAAGGAACCACAGGAAATTCAATTCTTTCTTTCTTTGAGTTTCATTATTCCAATATCAGAAACCATATGTGGCTTTCTACTCTGTTGTTTGTTGTAACATGTGGCTGAAAAATAATATAAAATTGGGACTTAATTGGACTAAATGCTTGGCAGACAAGCTGCATCTGGTTTAAAGTAAACCCAAACATCTTCCTTTCTGAAGACTATGAGGCCTTAAGAATGGTAAATTGAGAAGGATTTAAAACAAATTATTGAGCTGGTTGGGTAAGAGAGCCTACCAACCATGAGGTTTGAGGCCTGATTCTGATCTTACTTGCCTTGGTAAAAATATATCAGTAGCTTCACTGCAGTCAGTGGCATTAAAGCAGTATAAAACCCATTAATGTCAGATCAAGCTCTGGTCAGTTACTTGGAATTGAAAGTACTGTAGTGCAAGATCTTCACTCTCTACCTTTTGAAGTGTAATGGCTGAGTGCACCAGGCCCCAACAGCTTTATATGCTCAGCTGGTAAAAATCTGCTTCTGGCTTTTAAATTCAGAGGTCTTCTGGTCCCTAATTTATTAACGTATTAGAGTAATGTAAAAGGAGGGAAAAAAAGAGAATAAGTACTTTTAAAGTGTAATTTTCTACTGTTTGAAGTATTGTGTAAATAAAATGTAAACTTCCTTAACCTGGAACATCAGTTGGCTTCATCAAATATCAAGCCAATGGGAATCCTTAGATAGAAAGGCAAATTTAAGTGCTCTCTCTCTTTGTATAATCCACACTTTCCTTTAACACTAAGTCATTTCAGTTGTGTGTGCAGTAAGCACTGAAACAGAAGTGTGGCTGGGCAAGAGCTAAACAGGTTGTTTCACTTAAGGAACATTTATGCCTTGCTTTCCGTCATGGCAGAGCATTCCCAGCCTTGCCTTAGTGTTTCTCTGTGCTCCTGGCATTCAGGGTAAATATCCTAAAGCTGCTTAAAATTAAAAAGTGAAAGTAGTTAGTGCTTGTATATGGTAATTCCCATCTGTGGAAGTCAGACAGGCTTTTGTGAGAGAGAAGATGAGGCATGGAAAAATGAAATGTTCTGCATGTGATGAAATAGTAAGTTGGTAGCAGAGCCTGAAAGAAGGAAATTGGATCTTCAGATTGCCAGCCCATTTCCTCCACAGCACGGACTCTTGGAATGGGCATTAATACCAACATTTGTATTTCCATGACAGGTTTTTTTCCCAACGAATATTTATCTACATATGGTTGGGGGAGGAGAATAAGTATAACCCTCATCTTCCCCAGGGTACTGCCTTTAACCATTCATGGGTACATTACAGAGGAAGATGGAAGATTTGTGTGTCAGTAAGTTAATGGATTTCTTTATCACCCACTTGGGTTTCAACCTATTCCACTCAAAACGGATCATTTGCAACAAACATGCCAGCTCTGAAAGCTGTAAATTCTGAATGTTAATTCTGTGAGTGGTGATCCAAACTGAGAACAAGGAATTAAATGGTAAAGGACCAAGCAGAAGAGAAGAAAAAATCTGTCTGTGACTCGATTCAGGTCTAAAGAAAAGATAGATTGTTGTCTGTTCTGTGACACCATGGATAGAATGCATTTCTAAATCTTTTTCTCTTGATTGCTATGAGGTATTTCGATTGTGCCAATTGTGGTTTTTGGAAGCAAAAGACAAGCAAGCACTTGTTTTTTTTTTTCCAGTGTGTAAGAGAAACAAAGAGAAACTTATACATAAAAAACTTTTGGGGGGATTGAGACCCAGTAAACCAATTTTCTTTCCTCTGAATATAAATGACTTCCATGATCTTCGCTGTACTCAGGAAGTGGAATACTTTTTGTTCTTTTTGCTGTGTTTGAAAACTCACAACAGCTACCCAAGTTTTGTTTATACTCACGGTGCTGCATATCAGGTCCACACTCTAGTGGAGCAAATGCCAAAAGCTGCAGAAAGTCTGGGTCACTGCGTGTGTTTTCAAAAGCAGCTTGCTGTATCAAACAATCAAATGCCATAAAATGAGACACAGACTCCATCTCTAAAGCACCTTGTGAGGATGGCAAAACAAAGACATTCCCACAGTAACAAGTCTTTTCTCTTTGGCAAAGCTGAACCCTTGCAAAAGGAATATACTGAAAGGCTGTAGACCGTCTACTGAAGCTGCACTTGGGAAACAAAAGTTTACTTTATTAATTTTTCATCTAGAAAATTGTACCTTCTCACACCACCTGATGGAAATAAAGTTTATGTTGCTGGAATCAGGTGTCTGAAATCAATAAGGATATGGTGAATATAAGCTATTTTTGTGTCAGTTGGCCTTTATAATACATAAGGCAAATTAAAAAAAAAAAAGGCACGGAATTTTCTTGAAGTACAGGTGCTTAAAGGATTCCTAGACCTCAATCTGGTCTCCTAGGAAGGCTTCAGGAAGGCCAGTGGCTTACAAAGGCAAGGGATTTTTGTTGAGCATACAAAGGGTGGCCAAGTCTTGAAGCAGTGTCCTTGCTCGGGAATGGTGCATTAAAATGATCCTTCCTGTTTTTGAAGCTAAAAGTTGTAATGAACATTAATTGCAAGCACTCTTGCATGCTTTGGCTCCAATTTAGTCTCCATCTAAATTAGCTAGAAATCTATGGCCTTGATTTATTGCATTTGCAACAGTCGCACTAAAGGAAGGTAATTCCTTCTGAAAATGCCACATGCAGGCAGGAACAGGAAACCAATTAGGAATCAGTGGATGATAAATGGGCATTTTTACCAGCAGTTTACTTAATATCCCCATTAAATAAGCCTCTTTGCATTTATCATTTCATTCTCCCTCAGTCTATAAGGTCCTTTAATTGCTGCCTAAATGAGCCCTGTGTTTCAGTCCAAATTTAATCTTGGATCGGGAGAGAGAGATCCTTTCCAATGCTTGCCTGCCCAGCTGCCAAGAACTGTCAGAAATGATCACATAACTTTGCACATTTCTCACAGTCTCATTGGAAAAATGTAAGATTGACAGAAAAAAAAATAAAACCAAACCAAAAACGCAGGTCATATTTTTGCTTTAAATTGTAAACTACAGTGCAAGCAGCCCTTTTCTTCAATTGCATTTCCTGTATTTTTTTTCTAAGTTCCACTAAAAATAGATGGAAGCTGTAATGTTGCTCTGTGCTTTTTCGTTTTGGAAAGTTACCCTCAGTGGAAGTAGATGTGTGGCAGAACTAATGAAGTGTTGCAGAGTTTGTGCAGCAAACAATTACTGACTGGCTGCGGCTGGGTGGGTTGGTTACTGAACATGTGATTTGTGGGCGGAACATGGCATCTCCAGGCTAAATGGCAGTCAATGATAAAGAATCCCAAAGCAGTTGCCTCAACCTGCCTTGTAATTTTTTTTTCCTGTAACACTCAGATTTGGGGGTCTAGGTTTGGGGCTCTTGAAAACAAAAAATTAGTTGTTTTTTAAAAATTCTGTTATTTCAGAGGTCTTCTTCTGACCTTGCAGCGTAAACAGATGTTTGCAGCATATGTAGAATTCATGGATTAGCCTCCAAACATCATTTTTGTAAGGGGACATTCCCAAGCATTTAGAGTCAACTGTTTTCTGAAATGCAGTGGACTTTTACCTGGGTGGTCCAGATGTCAGACCTTGTACCAAAAGTACAAAGCCTAATCACCAATGCACTAAACCTCACATATTTCCGAAAAATTGGCAGCAATTAACAGGCCCAGAGGAGGAATATTACCCAAATATTCAGTGCTTATTAATCTTCCTACTGTCAAAAGTTTACACATCTGTCTTGGTACAAAGAGCAACTCAAAGTCAATGCTGTTAACTTGCACTTCATCCAGACCCTGCAGCTTCTAATTTAAAATATCTATCAATGCGGAGCCTGATGTTAGTGCTAGAGGACTTTGAACTGATGTCAATGAGACAGTCTAGGACTGAGTAACACAAATCAAGTGTTAAATAATGACGAGTGTTATAATAATCTCTAAAACCAGAAGGGTGACTGAATCTCTTTTTGGACTTGTCCTTCTAATACCATAAACCAACAAATATGACAAGAAAAGAAAGAAATACAGCTTCTGTGAAGCTCTGACCTCAGTCATGGGATTACAAATTATTTGCTTTATATATGTGCTTGTCTGCTATTTTTCTTCCTTTAAAAAAAAAAGAAAAAGAAAAGAAAAAAGTAAATTTAGAGCATATAGATGATAACAGCATGGGAAATGTTAGATGCATCCCAAAAATATTTTTCTCTTAATTCATTGAAAGGTGGTTGAGTCCACTGTAATGTGGATTCAAGAATGTAGAAAAAATCATATACAAAGGTAATTGTATTCTGTTGAGGAAGGGAAATGATTGATGGGCTCGAGGGTGTACTAATATAAGATTTGTCTTATTTTACTGTCTCCATTAAAGATTTGAAGGTGAGAGTAAGCAGGAAGTTATTTACATTCAGATGTGATATAAAGCTGTCATCCTATGCCATCCGAAATCAGTCACTTTCGAGCATTTTTGTCTTAATATTTTCTTTAAATCATTTGTCATCTCAGGGAGTCTGGGGAAAACCCAGCCTGAAACCTAATATTTCAGATAATGAAGATAGGATTACTGCATAGGAACGGCTGTACCAAGCAAGACCATGGGCCCATTTATTCCATCTTCCATCTCAGAAGTGTCCAATAGTAGATGCCAGGGGAAGAGTATAAAACAGGGCAAGCATTCAAGGATACTTTCCCTGATGAAGGAAGCAGAGGTGTCAAAAGATGAGGTATCCATCCAAATTAATATATTCAGCACCTGAATGTCTGGTAAGGAGTACATGTTACTTGTGTTCAGTTTCTGAGAACTAGCAGATACAGCTTTCATTTTTCAAAACTCTGCTAAGAAATTAAGTCAACAAAATCCAGCCATTCTAGGGGAGGAGAGGTGAGAGGGGTAAAATTCTGCCACCAATTATGGCTGGTTTTCAGGAAAAAAAAGAATTGGAATAAACGGTCCATTTTTCAGCATGATACTGTGATGTTGCTGTGTGTGATCCCAAGCATTTAACAGACCCATTTATAATCTGTGAGGACTGGGGGAGGACTGGGGGAGGAAAATGTTGAGGTCGCAAAATCTGCAGAATTATTTAGGTTAGTCCACATGAAATGAGACTGTGAGGAACTCTGATGGGACTTAACAAAGCTAGGTGGCTGGGGAACATGATGTCAGATGAAATTCAGTGCTGAAAAATACATGGCAATACATATTAGAAGGAATAATTTGATCACTGCCTTCTAACTGAACTGAAGTCGCTGCAGAAAAGGGTTTGTCAGTGGACAAATTAGGGAGCAGCATTAACAGAAAAGCAAGAAAAGTGTTACAATCAAGGGCTAGAGAACACTGAAAATATTGGATTGTCATGATATATTTTTAACTGGAAATACAGAGCATAAATAGGTTCAGCAATGGATAGAAGCTATAAAAAGGCAAAGCCCGAACTCTGTATCTAGGGAAAATGAAAATATGACAGCATGAGAGGACAATTAGAAGGGAGCATGAGGAATGTATATAAAGAGATGAAGGACATAAAATAGATATATCAAGGGTTCTTATTTATACTTTTTCCTTACATAGGAAATAATGAAAACCAATAAGGCTACAGGAGTTCAAATGTCTGTTGGGCCTATCTCAAACTAATGAAAAACTCACATCAAAACTTATACGCTAACAAGGTACAACCTCTGAGAGCCTTTGTTGACTAATTTCTTTGCTTGTCTCCTCCCCCTTCGCATCAAGGAAAGCTAAAAAAAAACCCAAGGCACCTAACCTTAGCTTGGTAAGTGTATCTTTTTGAATAATAATTAAATATTACTTCCCATTTGGGAAAAATGCATTAATCAGCCTTCCTGCTGGCCAGTTTTAACCTCTGATGGTCAAATATCTTTGCTATGCTACTTCCCTCTTTCACATCTCTGGAATCTTGAAGAGTTGTGATTGGGTGATGATGTAGTGCCTCAGCTGAGGTGTGTTTGGGAAAGCATGGACTGCCAAACCTCGGGAGTTGTTATCTCAGCCTGGAATGGGGCTCCCTTGCCCACAGGTCTCTAGGGATTTCAGCTCTTTGAAGGAGTGATTCATGTGAACCTAAAACACTATCTTGCAGATACTGCATGACTTATCCATGCCACTCCTTGACACTTGGTGCTGTTGAGGCAATAACATTACCACTGAAAAATATAGACTTGCATGGTTAGAAAGTTCTATTTATGGGTAGAAATGTCTGTTGTTATATGACACAGGAGACAACCTTATTTTCTTGAGCATACTGGTTGACAGAATTTGGAAACTTTTCATTAACAATCTGACACTATCAGCTTTAGTATGCTGAAACTGACATTGGCCCGAGGCCTAGACGAGCCCCATGCAAAGGGATGTAGCCACTGCTGGCCACTGGTTAGTGGCATAAAACTTCTTGTCATTGCTTTACGCTGTCCAAGCATTCCTCTAAGCTGGTGACTAGGGGACAACCCTTCAGGCAGTTCTACAGCTCTTGCAATGTCATAAAATTAGAGTATAAGAATGTCACCTGATGATCTTATGCAATAAGAGTGTAGAAGGTAGATGCATATTTAAAAACCCCCTTTGGTTTACTTGTGTACTACAGCAATAAAGGTAAGAGCCTGACCCTCTGAGTGTGAGTATGTGGTGTGCATGTGCTCACGCGCATGCTTTGTGGCACAGCTGAGTCTGCTGTGTTTTGTTCTTCATGCCTAATCGTGACCCTTTCCCTCTTTTTCAGAAGGAGGTGTGTAAAAAAGGTCTCTGGTTATACAGCATATATATATTCTCATATATATTTATATATTCAGCCTAGAAAAGAGAAAACTTTGGGCGGACCTAATTGTGGCCTTCCAGTGACTGAAGGGAGTCTACAGGAAAGATGGAGAGAGACTATTTACAAAAGCATGTAGGACAAGGGGAATTAATTCAAACTGAAAGAGACTAGGTTTAGATTAGATATTAGGAAGACATTCCTTACTTTGGGGGTGATGAGGCACTGGAACAGATTGCCCACAGAAGCTGTGGATGCCCCATCCCTGGAAGTGTTCAAGGCCAGGTTGGATGGGACTCTGACCAACCTGGTCTGGTGAAAGATTTCCCTGCCCACGGCAGAGGGTTTGAATGTAGAAGGTCTTAAAGGTTCCTTCCAACCCGGGTCATTCCATGATTCTGTGATTCTATGGTACACAGCAGCCCGTGGCTGGCTGTATGTATAGCCTTGTGGAGGGGCATTCTTCAAAGTCAGCTGCTATGCAGGAGCACTTTGAAGTGAGGGGGGAGCCCAGCTCCCAGAAATGTCCTTCAAACTGGAAGAAACCCCTAGGCCAGAACTGTGTAACAGCTTGATGGCTTTAAGGAGGAGAAATCCTCCTTGGTTTGGTTTGTAGTGCTCCCACTTGCCTCCGTGCCCCACCCAAATTCACTCAAGTTCTGGGAAGGAGTAACACTTATTCCCTCAAAAGATCAGCCATGTCACTGCACTATTGTTGTCAACCATAGACCTACGTGTATGCTGTAGCCTTATCCCTCCCTTACAGGTGAGGTAACAGAGGGGCAGAGAGCCAGGGTGAGTGCCCAGCATTGCTAGCAGGCTGCTGGCAGAGCCAAGAATAAAAGCCTGGTCTGTGGCATGACATCTTACCTTCACAGCCTTGCAGGAGCTGGATTGCAAGGTCACTTGGGTAGTGCTTGTGTCTTCCTATTTGTTCTGTAAAGAATGTCTCTCCAGATTAAAAAATAATAAGAAATGTCCTACCAGAATAGGGTGAATTTCTTTACAAAGTCTCTGCCCATTATTGCTTGGATTTTTTTTTTTTTGACAGAATAGTTGTTATGCTGATGTTGGCCAGTGAACTATGACTATATAGAAAGGAGGGGTAGGAAAAAAAAGAAAAAAGAGTGCATAACTATTTTGTGCCTATGCTAAATATCTCTGTAATTTAACAGTATGTATGTGCCCTCATGGAAATCTGCACACTGCATAAAACAAAGTGCTGAGCATCTTTGAAAATGCAGGCTGTCCTAGCAGAAATATGATTAAGAGGAAATACTAATCGCATTTATATCCAGGGTGACATTAGAGGTTAAGAGTGCATATATGTTTGTGTCCGGATTTCAGTCCTAAACTTAAGGCTGAATCCAAACAATGTAACTTTAGAGAAGTGGTGAATAATGTAAGAAATCCTTTTCCAGTAGAATATTTTTGACTTCGAGAAAGTAACTGTCATTAATTTGCAACAGCGCATGCTGGTACTCTTAAATAAATGTTTCCCAGGATAACAATCTGGCTAAATGAGAAGTAATGAGAAAACTATTTCTTGCATCATTTCTTGAAACCAGTGCTGGCAACCTGATCAAACCATTCAGCAGTGAATTGTTCACTATGTTCACATTGCACAGACCCCCACTTTCGGAATGGTCTGGGTATATTTTCATAACCTAGGCATCTTTTCATTGAACATCTCTGTGCTTAAAATTAACAACTGATATTCAGTTGCCCATATGACTGTGGTTTCATGAAGACAATCGGAACATGAGGCCACCACCTTTCCCCCTTGTACAAATAAAGCTTGCTCAGTCTTGATGAAAGCCTTTCTGGTCTTGGGGCTGACCTGAGCAATGATGGGGTTCTGTCATGACATTCTACCTTGGAGAAGCACTGGAATAGAAGCAGAACACTTTGGGATCAAGGATAATCATTCAGATCTGGTGGATCAAAGATATGGTTGCTATTCTTGGCCATGACATAAAATAGTTGCTCTAGGGCAATTCAGTGGAGCTCTGAGGTTTAGCAAGACATGGTCCAGTCACAGAGAGTTCATGAAACATAATTATCTAGACTATAGCATGTTGTGGAGTACTGTGTAGTAAATACCTGATGTGGAATTATGTGGATTATGTGAAAATATAAAATGCTGACATTTCTTGATTCATTTGATTCAGTAAAAAAGTAAAGAGGTTATTAAAAAATCCTAGAATATAAAGCACATTCCTAAACTAGGCTCTTGGTCTCTGTTATGTCATGCAAATATTGCAAACTATATAGTCCTGTACCTTAATTCCCATGTTTGATGCAAATTGAGATAATATGACATTTTCGGGTAGTAGCTCAAGATTGGGCTGTGATTTTACACAGTCAGCAAAATTTTCGTGCCGGATATTGTGTCTCATCATATTCTTTTTCATTCCTATCCCTGAAAATTTTGTCACACATTATTTCTTAATTATAGATCAAGAAGCAACAATTAATCTGTAATGTTAGCCGTTGTACTTGCATTTGTTGGCACAGAATGATCAATAGTAATGAACAAGAGAGTAAATTGACATTGTCCATAAGCTACTATTCTTCCCTAGCTTAGCAGGAGTGGCAAGAAGGAAGTGTGGAGGGCTTTGTATCATCAGTCCTCATTAGAATCTTTTGTATTTTGACTATAAAATGTGTGCAGCAAATCCATGGTGACTCAGGAATGCCATGGTTGTCACTATGCTGTGGACTGTGGCCGCTCAGAGCTGGGTGGCAGCAGCAGAAATGGGATTCAATCCTTCTGTTCTTGCACTCAAGGTTTCTCTCACCTGGGAAACTATCAGTCGTGTGGGGCTTACAGAACAGAAAGAGGTGTCAAGTCTATCTCGTGGAGACTTATAAGTACTGGAAGGGTGAAAGTAGTGTCAATGTACCACAACATCACCAAATAATGGTAATATGGTAGTGGGTCCCCCACAGTCACCAGCCAGTGGGCAAATCTGATTGATAGGTAAGGTTTTGGAAAAAATTTCTATCTTTTACACTAATTTGAATAAAAAAGTGATTTTTCCTACTCCCTTCCTGGACCAGGAATAATGCAATTTATGACTATCTGCTATATTATTAATTTAATGAATTAATAAAACTGGTGAATTGGTCGATGGGCTAACACCTCTGTCATATCTAACTTCAATAACTCATCACTTTTGTCATTCTGCTGCTTCTCAGAAGTAGGGGCTTTCAAGAAACGCAGTACTCTTTCTCATGTTGATGGATAGAGGACATGGAATGAAGCCAAGAAGAGAGAGAGTCAGCAGGCTTGCAAACAGCTTACATTAAAATGGATCTAGAAAATCAACACAGGTCAATCCCTCCAGCAGGGATGAGATCAGAAAGATGTACTAGGAAAGAAAGTGAGACGGCATCTTCACCTTATGTAGGTGAATCTGTTATTCTGAAGATTACTCATTAAGCTGTCACTCAGGCTTAAAGGAAAGGTTGACAAAAACAATCTGCTAGATGCACTTCTTATAAAACCTAAACTGGACTATGTTGTGTTAGCTTCTTTTTCAATTTGTTTGAAAATAAAAAAAGCTGCCTTCCCTCCCCCCCTCCCCCTTCCCTTCCCCTCNGGAGAAGTTTGTAGTGAACTACAATGGCGTTGCATCTCTCATCTGCTGATTTATAAACACTCTTGAATATCAGAAGAAGAAGTATCAATGCTGTTCAGTGTTACACCATAGCTGTTCTAGGGGCGTTATGGGGTGTTACACAGTGGTCCACTAGTTTCCTGTAGATTTGTCTAGGACCTGGTAGTGAGCGTATTTGCTGGCAGTCTTAACAGAGGCCTGAGACCTTCAATCTTAGTGCAAGGGATTCATCAGGGTTACTGTCAAAGGCAGCATGATGAAATAGGCATTGCCCCTCATACAGAGAGCACTGACTGCAGAGATATCAAATAAACTGGTACCTTTAAAATGTACTGGGGCCATTAAAAAGACAGGCTCTTAGATTACCCCTAAATGCTGTGCTTCTCTCCCTCTCATGTCTGCTGCTATTTCATTTTTATTGTCTTTATGGAAAAAAATCAAAGGGTTGGAGGACAGAAGAAACATTCTTGTAAAGTTACTTTGTAATCCGTAGAGCTAGCCCACAGAAGGAGAGAGAAGGGAAGTATTTTTCAGAAGCTTTAAAAGGTTACAAATTCTCTGCCTTAAAGTTCCTGTTTAGGCCCTGTATTTACAGATATGTGCATACGTACATGAACACATCAATGTGTTCTCATGCAACAAATTTCTCCTGAAGTATTTTAGGAAGATGTTCTTGTAATGCAATCCTTGCCTAAATCCAGTGACGAGAAATAATAGTATTTGACTCCTACCTTAAGTTTATTCCTCTGGATTTCCTGGTCTCTCTTTTGCTCTCTCTCAGAGAATCAGATCCTCAGCAGTGAGGGATTAAAGTCTCATGCCGTAACATTCATCCTTCTTGCTGAATGAATAACATGATTAAGGTATATGGGCAAGTGGAGTGACAGTAGCAAGTTCCATAGGTACAAACCCCCTCAGGGGTTGTGCTGCAATATACAATGATTTATTTGGCAGTTATTTGCATACAACAAATGCCTGTGAACATTTCCCTGGGACTCTGGACAATTTCCGTGATGGAGGAAGCAGACGAAGGCTCATATGGGAGAAGAGCAGAGTTTCTTCCTCTGCTACACTGACAGCTCAAATCAGGAGCAGGGTGGAGTGAGGGACTAGCATGTTCTGCATGTGTTTTGTCCAATATATTGAGTGCTGTACACCATGGTGTGATAAAAGCAATCAACAACACAGAAGGTATTATAAATGAGACAGTGGTCAGGTATCACAGACTAGCTTGTGTCCAGCCAGCACAGCACTGGGCTAAGTACAAGGCCTCACTGCTCCAGAGTGAACATGTTTTTTTCTGGAAGTTTGCCATTGGCTGAAGACCTACTTTGCAAAATCCGTCTATGAATTGTAATTTCTCTTTCAAAGGCTTGCACTTTTCCTGTAGGGCTTATCCCCTCACAGATTTTATTGCATGCAGTTTTTTTCAATGTTCCTGTGAAAAGAGTGCTCCTATTCATCTTTTGCAAAGGGAAATGAAGATGCTGAAGAATGAGAGTCAAATCCATGAAGGGACCAAAATTTCCAAGTGTGGCTTTGGTATCTTACTTATTCTCACAAATTCTGCTAATCTACTGCTTTAAGTCTGCAGCTGCACAAGTTTTTGACATTTTATTCTTTTGGGAACTTAAATTCTACTTCTTGTCATTCTCATAGGCACCTCATATTTGACAGTCTTAGCAGCTCAGAGTCTGTTTCATGCTTTAATTTTGCTTGGATCCGTAAATGAGGTGTTTCTGTTTGTTTGTGTGAGGGGCTCTCTCCAATAGTGATTCTCCAAACGTACCAACTTGCTTGAGTTTTACAAAATAGAATTGTTGGGTACCTCTCCATCTCTTCATCCCCCTCCCTTCAGCCAGGTGACTAAGCATTTGTCTTGGCTGTGTGAGAAATCTGGTATCTGATCTGATTGATATCTAAAGAGATTCCCAGTCAAATCTTTGATGCAGAATGAAATAGTTTCTGAGTTTGGCTGAAACTGCATCCTTCCTTTGGCATGTTAGCCTAGAGGGAGGAGGTGAAAACTTCCTGTGAAATAAGGCACATGAATCCCACCAGTTACAAGGCAGTGAGCCCAGGATTCCCAGATTTTGGTGGCTCATGTTGTGAAAACTCCAATGTGGCTATGAAAGAAAGCAAAAATTTACATTCAGGTTTTGAATGAAGAGGTTTAGACAGCTACCGTGGGGAGAGCATTCAGGGCTTTGAGTGTATTGGTGCTACTGGAAAAGGAGCTTGAAGCACAGGGAGGAGAAGATATTTCTCCATTTGGAGAGATCAGCATAGGTCCTAAAACCTGCAGATCTGCATTAGCGTGGTAATATTCTGGAGCTGTTCGGGTCTTCTTCACATGAGCAATATCATAATATTGAAAGAAATAAAGTACAAGATGATAAGTGAAAATGGATGTTGGCTTGAGGAAAGATTCAGTGCTATGCCGAGAACACATGGCTAGGGAGCAGTAACAATGAAAACCTGGTCCAAGAGCTTTTTAGCACCAAGCAAGATTGACAAATTTGCCTTTATTACCTTTATTTGACAAATTTGACTTTATTACCTTTATTTGACAAATTTGACTTTATCTTCTGCTTCTGGGTATGTAGGGTCAAGTTAATGATTTGATTAAGTCAGGGTATCAATAAGATTTCAAAACAAGATAAAGCTAAACTTTTGTGGATAAATTGCCACAGATACTTCAAGATACAGATTGTGGGCCAAATTCTATTCTAAGATGGGCTTTCTGACTCCATATGCTTTGACTAGTTTTCTGTTGTTGTGGCTTCTGTCACTTTTTGTGTGACTTGTACTTTTTTCTCCACTTCTTCATGCAAGAGGCCAGGTAGCTACCAATATACATATTCTGATTTAAAAACTGATAAGATAATTCACAGCTAAAATAATGTATGTTTAATCAACTGTCCATTGGGGTATGGAAGAAAAATGTTTTTTTTCTTTTGAATGCCTAGATTTATAATTGCCTGGTAGACCAGAAAGATGAGTTTTAGTCTCTTGTGGAATTTTTAAAAAAAAAATCTGTCTAAATGTTTTGGAAACAGAAACTTGGTCTGATCTCTTGGGTAAATACAACGCATTTTAGAACTAAACATAAAAGATATACTAAAAAATAGTTTAAAGGAGAAGCCTGAGTGTACTAACAAGAGTTGGCATGAATCAGAAAGGCCTGCATGACACTATCTTCTGTAGTGATCAAAATGCTCTAGCTGTGGTTGAACTTCTTTTGCTCAGTGCCATCATTTCAATTCTTTTAAAAGAAAAACTGCAAGTGCTTGAATAAGTGATCAGCACATTCGTGTTAAGAGAGGCTTAAAGTGCTTTGCTGTGTTATAGTGGAAAGCTGCTTGCAACTTCTGTCATTGACTCTTCTCTGATGAACCACAATGCTCTCACCCAAGAACTTGGAGTCACCGGGCAATAGGGCAGTGGGCTGGGAAAAGCTGTGCTGTGGTGATAGGAGAAGCAATGGCAAAGCACAGTCATATTGCTGCTTGACTCCAGGGTTTCATCTGTTTGTGATTTGTATTTACTCATATTAGTACTGGAAAAAGTTTTTTGAAATCTCTCCAGATAGATGAAGTGATCTTCTTTCTGCTTTTTCCCCCCCATATTCTCCAAAAATAACTACCTGGTATTCTCGATAGGAAAACTGTTATTTAAACACATTTTCTTTGCATGTATATCTGTATTTTTTCCCTGTTACAGACTGAATGGAGAGAGTTGAACACACTCAATTTCCATTTTCCTGTAAAACAACTGCGTTCTCTTAGGAAGTTTAGTGGATCTTCATTAGGAACTGGTACAACATTTAAAGCTCTGGCTTGACAATTTTTGCTACTCAACAATATTTTTCCATTTTTTGCTATCTTTTTAGAAAACAGACATGAAGATTTTTATTAATGTGCGATTTGAGGGACACTGTACAATTTAAGAATTTTTTTTGGTTTGGGGACTTCCTATCTCTATGTACATTAAACTGTATACTCCATTTTGAATATGGGGCTTGTCTGCATTTTCTGCAATTTTTTGCTTCCGAGGAAAGAGAAGAGCTACAGAACAATGTTAAGACCAAAATAAATGAGCAGAAACTGGTCATGAATGCTTTGTGCCTGAAAATTAGAACAGAGTTTCTCTAGAGTTTCTAGCTCTTACAACGATGAGGCTATGGAACAATCTCGCCGTAGCAGTGGTATGCCCAAAATCTCATATACATACACATATGTATATTTATATATATATTAAAAAAAAAATAGTTAGAACCTGATAGAACCTGATAAACTTCTGAAGGAGTTTCATGAAAGGGTTTATGTGATTAGTCCTTGTAACAGCTAGAAAGTGCACTCTCAACCTAGAAGTCCTTTCAAGTCTTACATTCCTAAAACCTGATTGCCTTTGGAACCCTACAACATCTTTGTTTTTGATGGGTTCAGTTAACATTTGTCTCTGGATAGGGAAGAGATTTGGAAACAGGGGAAAGGTTGCATTTCAGATGCTGAAATGCCTCTGGGACTGGCATTGGTTTGGACCTTGAGCATCTTATGATAGGTATTACTAGAGGGGTTACTGGTAGAAACCAATGTTCAAGAAAAGTACTTGAAAGATGTTGAGGCAGGAACAAACATGGGAGTCATGTAAACCCCTGGGAACTTATAAGTACACAAAAGCCAGTACTGAGGCCTTAAACACCAGCTGGCTGTCTGCCTGAACAGAAAGTCCAGCTGGCTTGACAACATTTAAAACATAGTAATGAAATGAGAGAAACTTTCTCTTCTTCAGCTTGTTTAGAATATCCTGTTTTAAAATCAAAAAATTCACTTTGTGAATGAGTCTGCTCAGGTAAAGGGGGTGAATGGTTCTGTGGGGACTTTCTGCCCCATGATGCCACTATGCCCCTGTGGCTTTCCACCCATAGACTGAGGAAGATCACAAGCTGTGCTGTAGCATTATTCCAGAAGCCTAAACCTCTCATTGCCAAATACTGCACCATTTAAGCAGGCATGTGCTGAAACTATTATACTATTTCCTAGCAGGAAGATAAACTAGGAGACCTGTAAGTTTGACTGAGTGAAACGTTTGGGTGTACCTCACTGGGCAGATACTGTGGATGGAGCTGATGCCTCATCAGTCAAGGCTTCCTGGAGCTGTTTGCAAGAGCCTGCCATGGCTGTCTTGCATCTAAGCTTGAAAGCCGTGTTTCTCTAGAAGTTGAGTGTCTCTACTTCTTGGCAATGACAAAGCGGTATTAGACACACAATTAAGGTAATTACCGTCTTTCTGTGGGTGGACTGGCACGGTGCAGATAAGGTTACTGGGATTGGTCACCATTTCATTCTGGTGGACTTGTTATTGCACGTTGTCACAATTTGCCACTCAGGGAGTACATGTAGACCTTTGTAAATCTTAGACACAGTGAAATAGAACAAGCTCCAAGAGGGTTCCTGTGTATTTACAGTTAAAGTCAGATGCTCCTGTCTTTTCTTTCTCACTCTTGTGAATGGAACTTTTGTGAAAAATCTCACGCTTATCTCTTATGTGTTTGTGTGCAGAGAGAGCACCCATACATTTTGATGTTTCCTTTGAAAGAAAAGCAGTTTCTAGGAATAAATAGTATGCTTTGAAAATCTGGTGCTAATATGCAGAAGGAAAGCAGATGGAGAAAGGCATTTCATGCTAAAATGAAAAGAGAGGTGGCTATGAGATGATCATTTCAGTGTCAGCCCAAGCAGTGTTATGCCAAAAAATGAAAAGGGCCTTGTGAACTAGGGGTGAGACACTGTGCTAAAGGAGAAAGTAACCAGCAAAAGAGTGGATGGAGTGGAAGTCATGTAGGATTATATTACAAGGAGAATGTGGAAGTCTGTGCATAGTTTCCTGCCTAAGTGGATGCTGATAATGCCAACATTAATTGCCAGAGATTTTATGTTTAAGACACCCTGGGATCTGCTTCAAATGAAGCAGGATGGGTTATTTCAGGAATTGCTGAAGTCAAAATCAGCGGAGAATATGGGTCAACAAGAGCCTGTGGAGAGATACCTGCTCAGGTGAGTGCCATCAAATCCCCTCTCTACCATCACAGCAACACATTAGCCAGGTGGGTCATGAAGTTTGCAACTTCCAGTGTTGCCTGCTATGCCCCTCCGTGTATTACAAACCTTTTTGGCCGCAATTTGTGTCACTTTAGAAGGATGGCAGACATTTTGAGGATCCTTCTTTCTAGGGCTGCTTTGGCTACTTGAGTAATTTTGGATTGTTTAAGGAGGGACAGTGTCCACTCCTATGCAGAATCGTTAGTTTCTCCATGTGTGTGTGATGTGTAGGGGATCTGTAAGGTTCTTGGGCTGTTGCAGACCATGTGTCATACTGTTATAATTGATTTAATGTCACTAAGAATAACTGAGAACACCTGTTTTTCTAAGTGATTCTTTTCCTTCACATATGTCACAACTATTCTCATTATTTACAGTGTATTTTTAGACTTCATATTTAATCACAGCATAAAAGTGCAAAAGTCTGTTTTCCACAATAAAAAAAAGTTTTTCATTATCTTGTTGGTTTTTTTTTTTTGTTTTTTGGTTTTTTTTTTTTAATAATTGTATCATGTTTTTGACAGCTAAATAAATGGATTTTATTAAACAGGATTATGGGCTGAGATTATTTAGTATTCCTTTTTTATTATCTGATGTAGCCTCTGCTGGGAGCTGTGAGTTTCTTTTCTTCATTTCCAACATTGATTCTTGCATTAGATGGTTTCATTGAATAATTAATATACTTCCTGTGATTGATGATTTGCATGGCCTGAATATTAGGTTATCAATCATGACCCACTTGTTCTAATGTAATCATATTGAAAACGTGTCAAAAGCTGTTTACCCAACAATGACAACAGGAGCTGTGATATTGAAGGTGCTTGATACACTACAGCAGAAAATATCCTGGTTGAACATTCATAATGCAGAGATTATGAGTTCCTCAAATTGATGTAACAAAAGCCTGGAGCCCTTGGTGAGAGTTATCAGCTCCAATAAGAAAAGCCCTTTTTTCAGCTAGAAAATCATACTGATTTCTTTGCCTTTTATCAGCTGCTTAGTGACTTTTTGAGCCTACCGTGTAAAGTAATTATGTTCTGTGCTGCACAGCATAAAGAAACTGAAAAAAAAAAAGGAAAGTGTTCTTTTTTTCTGAAAAAATGAACTACACTGCCTATATCTATTGTTACTGGAAGGAAAGAGCATCGTTAAGGTCTTTTCACATTTTGCTTTTAGTGGATTATCACAAACATTGTAAAAGTGGGTTTTGCTTCTGTGGGAATCATTAAAGCAGAGCACTACATTTTAATACTCAGCATATAATACACCTTTCACTTGCAGTGTATTTCTTAGCTCATAGGTGCGTGTTTCTGCAGACCATATTGATTCAATACCCTGTTGCTCTTTACCTCGGTCAACTACAATGGCAGGTTTAGTTGTGTGTATTCATTTCATTCTTTCTTTCCTTTTTCCAGTGACAACTCATATTAACATGGGAATTATATTGAGGTTCAACTCCACAAACTCATACTGATAGAAATATTCCCTATGACCAAAGTAGAATTGCTCGTGTAAGACAGATCTGTTTGGGGTGGAGAAGTCTAAAGCACTGGGCTTTATAATTCCAAGCAGCAAAGCAAAACCATTTCCTTCAACCTCTGCCTGACTTCCACTCTGAACTGTAGCCTACACAGATTTTCCAGTCTCCTTTTTTCACGAAAAGTCATGCAGTGAGGCTTTTCCTAACATTTGACAATGCTTTACTCCTTATGTCACCTTTTGGCTTTGATGGAGTCCTTGAAAGCTTTGCTCCTTCCAGCTCCCTGTTACTCCTGACGTTAGACAACTTAATTGGTAGATATAGACCAAAACGAGACTATTCATCAGGATTAAGAGTACCACAGTTTTGTCCAAATGTGAGGACCCTACTAGTCCTGGCTAGCCTTCAAGGAATATAATCATGGAGTTCATACTGGTGTGGTCTCTGAATAGCTGGCATGGTTGACAGTCCTAAGAAGAAAGACAATTGGAAAATTTAAAAGCTCAGGAAAAAAAAAAAACTCCTACAGTTTGACTCCTGTCTTTTTTTTTTTCTTTATTCAATATTTTACTTTTTTTCACCAAAAGAGAAAAATTTATAGGAGCTATGTAAGTGATACCACACAGCAGGAGGGGTAATCTCCTGGGATATCACCATAGTTGAAGGCCAAGTGTTTCAATTACTTAATATATGACAATATTAGCCTTGTTGTGTCTCTCAATGATTAAAACAGAGAACAAGTATGTTCACTGTTATAGGAAAAAAGGATTCCTAAAACAATTTGTAATAATACAACCGCACAAATCTGGAACTGGAGAAAGTGTAGATGAAAAAGACCTAGTCATCTAATTTCTCTGCCAGTGTAAGATTTCATTGTGCAATTTTAGTATATTAGTGTAAGAGGGTTACTTAGAAAATGATGCCCAAACCTGTTGGATTTGAATATAACCATGGTGATTCACCGTTTTTATGGTTTCTTTTCTTGAATCTCTGTACTTAATTCAGAGTGCTTCAAACACTAGTGCTTCTACAGCCATGGGAAATAAAGCAAATGAATTAGATTGTAAGAAAAACTAAGATGTTTCTTAGCTTCAGCAAACTGTATCTTCTTCTATTGCTTTTTATCACACTATATAGTTCCAGGATTGCCAGTGCAGGTCTGTTCATTTTCCCCTAATCTCTTGTTAGAAATGGACTTCAAAATGAGGCAATACAGAAAGGGTATATTCTGAGTTTCCTTTATTTGCCTGATGTTTCTAAAACCTTTAATGCCCATTAGTCATCTTTTCTCCACATCTAAGAGAGTTTATAACTGTTTATTATTTTTTAAAGTTGAAGCAGGGACTGTCTTTTGTTGAAAGGACTCTGGGAGAGACACCTCCAGAAAGACTCCCTGTATCTTAGACTGACTTTAGAAGAGTCAGCAAAGAAGGCCTTGTAATTTCTCTCTCTCTCTGGTATCTGATCTTTCAAGTATTTGTGTATTTGTTGTGCCACTGCATCTTCTCTTGATTGCATCATAGTAGATTTTTGCTTGCTACATATTATGCATGAAGTGGGGGAGAAAAGCCCTGTACATAAAAGAGGAGCATAAAAACTACATGTCTAGTAAAGCACTGATTGTTTTTTAAAGCTTTTCTGCAGGAAAAGCTGTTCTGCTTTCTGAATCACCCTTTCTACATTTTTTTAATTAACATTTTTTTGGTTTTTGCCTCAAGACTAAAAGCCCACTAGTTTTCAGTTGTTTAGTTTCTCAGCCAGTAGTAAAATTTTCCTTGGAAAGAAGCAGCATTTTATGGAAACCGTCAGTAAACTGTTTTTCTATGGAAAATATTTGAGTAGCCCTCCTCTGTATACATAGCTATAAAAATATTAGGGCAATATGTGCTAAGTGGGCAGTACAATTGTTTCAGCACAGAGCACCCGTGTCTGCAATTTGCTGCCAAAAGCAAATTACTCTAGCAAGCCATTTAACATAATAGGACATAGCAGGTGTTGGGCCACATCCTCAAACAAACAAACTTGAGAAACAGGCAATGACTAATTCACTGGAAGGAGCAGTATAGCCAAAATTTTCTTCTTCTGACCCACAGGAAAACAAATCCGCCATCCTCCAGTGCAGAGCTCATATGTGCGGGATACAAATCTTTCTAATCTTTCTCCTTCTGAGAGACATATCTGATACTATGCTTGGAAAAGATCAAAATAGGCATGGACTTCTGAGATGAGATGTGAAACACATCTCTCTGAACATTCCTCAATATACCACAATTATAAATAAGTACAAACGATGTCCATTCCCTGCTGATTCTGAATGGAAAAGAGCTGGAGAGAAGAAGGAAAAAAAAGACTGTATATGTTTTCTTTATAATTTTGGAATGCATTCAGGCTTCACACCAGGCAGCAGAGAGGGAGAAGCAGCAGATGACATTCTCATACTCAACTCATGCTTGGAAAGAGTGCAAATTTTATCATGAGCATTGTCCACAATGGTGTCTTGACTCTGAGAACAGAATATTTCTTGGTCTACGTTTATGAACAGTGAAGGATTAAATTGCAAGTGGGCAGATGAAAGGTAGTTTAATAGGGCAAGAGGCAATTTGACTCATTGTAGTTTGTGAAGTTGGCACTGCAGGTCCTCGCCAGCAGGAAGGTGGCCTTGCCTCCAACCTCTTCACCTGCCTCTGCATTTCCACGATTTTTGAAGCCTGCAGCACCACTCTCCCTTAGTCTACCAGAAGACTGATCATGCATGAGTTTGTTAATGCACGTGACAGCCACTTTACATTTGATGTCACTGATGCCAGCCTGAGGTGACAGAGTTGTCTTATTCTTGGCACCCTTGCTAATCCTGTTGCTGCCTGCGGATACTTCTCATAGCTACTGTAAATGCTGTAATCACTGCAGAGGGGATGACAGGATATTTCCGTGTTGTTTTGTTAACTTCTCTTACGAACAACAGGAAATTAAGCTGGGTGTTATGTGGTACTTGGCAATCTATTTTTTTGGGGGTTTATTATTATTATTTTTAAATATTCTCATTCCCCCTTTCTACTTCCTTCCCCTGCTAGATTTTCCATGGCAATGTTAGGATGAATGTGTCTGTCAGTTTCAAGCTGTGACTTTTTTTTCTGTTTTTGTAGAGCTGTCCCAAAGCATACCTGGGAGCTGGTAATGTTGAAAAAAAAAAAGAAAGCAGAGGCCTCTGTAGTGTAAGATCGCTGGCCTTGCCTGTAACATGAACACCTGCCGAAGTAAGAGGAGGCTCATTAGGTGACTCTGACTCCTGCTGTCTTTGCTATTTTTGGTCCAGCTGTCATGTGCACAGGGTGATCTGCCTGGCCTTGACGTCTGGTATAACATCTCAAGACCAACCCATCGTACGTTTTCCCTCTCACACCCTGCAACAGGAAGAGGAGCAGCCAACAGTGTCATTATGCTGCCTGACCAGAGGGCCAATTAAGCCCTTGCCTGGGCTGGATGTGCCCAGGCAAGGGCTTGGGTGGGCAGAGGAGAGGAGGGTGTGCAGAGCCATTGCCTCAGAGTTCCCTGTAAACCCTCCTCTTCACTTCTGCTGCATCCCTGGGAACTGCCAGGAAGAGCATCTGAGCTGCCTGCAGCTTTAACGGTACGGCACAGGGGAGCAGAGGTCTCCCAGGATTAATTAATGGGCATCCCGAGAACACATTCTCATTATAGCTATAGCACTAGGGCTTTTCTTCATTTTGCAGAACATCAAATGTATTAGATACTGTGTGGGGTGGAGGCAGGGAGGACTGGGGAAGGCAGAGGCAGCGGTCAGAGGGAAGGAATATGGACTGGGAGATTGAATCTGACCCCGTCAGAGGCTGTCACAGGACTTAATATTGTATTTATTTAAACTGGATTTTCTCTGATATAACACGTTTGACTTTGGGCGACTGAGTCTTGCTTTTGAGGGGGGTGCAGATCCCTTGGGGAATGGAATGGTACTGATAATAAAGAGCTCGTGCTGACATCCTCCACCACGATTTTTATTTGTTTGTAGCTGCTCATTCTTTGTTAGAACACAGAAATGGCCAGGCACGTGTGTTTTGTTTCTTTCATGTGATTTTCCCCGCCAGTCAGCATGGCTTATGCTCAATTAATTCCATCAATATACGGTCCCCTCCAGCCTCATCTGCACTTGTGTAGTGTGACAGGCAGTTGTGAATATACCACTGACTGAGTCCAGACAAAGGCGTGAGGAGGCTCCACGAGGGGTCTATTAACTCCACAGGCAGACTGCGGCTTCGTCTTCGGCACAGTCCCTTTGCAGGAGGGGTTTCTTTTTTGGTGAAACATTTAGTAAAACGTGTTCCCTCCCTCCTGGTGAATTAACTGCCACTTGGATGCTGGCGAGCGGCAGCACTGCCATCTGAACCGCACCCAATAAAACACCAGGGTAGCTGGACATGCTTCTCCAGTGCTCACAAACACATACAGAACACAAGCTCCCTGCCCAGGAGTCCACCCTGGGTGATCAAGTGAGGCAGGTGATAACTCCGGCGGAGTGTTTGATAAAGAAGATGCTCTGACCATGTTCTGTCCCATCAATACGATTAAGCAGTGATGACTTTCTCTGAGAGAGTGCTGAAGCGCACAGCCATCATTTCATCTTTTTCTTCATAAAAGGGCAACAAATTTACTGATATCTCGGGGCTGTGTGATTCCCTCAGCAGTGAGGCAATGTGCTTGCAAGTGGACTTCAATGTTCCGGAAGAACAGGGAGGAAAATAAGAACAGCGGTTTTTGACTGAAAAAATGATCTTTCTGCACACTGGGTATTTCAGAGGCATGAAGCTGTACTAATTGGGGTACAGTGTAATGACTAATCCCATTAGAGGTGCTGTTTACAGATTACCTGCTTGTTTGAGGGACTAGAAAGCAAAGTACAGATTAAAAAAAAAATCAAAAAGGAGAGAGAATATTTTTTTAGAACTGCTGTGACACGAGAATGGGAGAGATGTTAGTTATATTGAAACACTCTTTCAGCCGACAAGGTCACTTGTGGCAATAATCCGCTCATTAGAGGTGTAATCCATCACTCAAGTAATATCAATTTAGTGCCAGGGTTTTAATGCAGGTTGTACTAATCATTAGCGGCAGTTTGTCAACTGCATAATTCACCAGGGATTCTGGGTATGCATGATTTAGCAGGTGACCCTTGACCTCAGTGGAGTAAGAAGCCTGCCTTAGAGGCAAAATCAAGAGGGACAAAAAGCAGTGCTCACTCATGAACAATTATTATGCTTAACAGCATGACTGTCATTTTAGAGGGAAAGGGAAAAACCAGTATGTACTGAATAATGAAGGATTAAAATTCATCTGAGACTTGGCTCCAGCTCCAACGCTGGAGTCGCCACCCTCGCTTAGGGGGGCAGGAAGAAGACAACACTTTTTTAAATTGTTTACTTAATGGCCCCTTAGCTAATATCTAAGAGTGAGAAGCCCTTCTCCCACGCAAAACATGAGGGGTGATCACAGCAACAGACTTATTTATTCTCCTGCTGTGAAAATGTTGGTTTACTCCCATCTCTATCCCAGGTGCCAAGCACTGGGATTGACCTGTGACTGTCATAGGTGAAAAGTATTAGTTAGGAAAGTCTGCATTAGTGTCAGACAGGTAGAGGATTTCCCCTCAGGCTGTCAATTCATTTGGAGGGAAGAGGAGAATAACCTGAAGTGAATTTCTGTGCCCACCTGAAATCTACTCAGAGAGTTAAATGCAGAGTTTGATTTACCAATCATTATAAATGTAGTATAGCATCATATTCTCTATTTCAACTATTGGAAAAATCCATTTCTTTTCATATCCCACTTGGGAAGTTATCAGTGTCTTGCCTTGCTGTATTGCTGCTCTGTTTTATAATAGCAATAATCCTCCTGAAATCTGGCAACTAGGACCAGTTAAGTGCCCTAAGCTTTACTGTAATTAAGGTACTTTTTTGCTTGCAATAATTCAGAATTGGCTCTGACTTAAAAACTGAAATTTAACAAGTGATTTAGCCTGTAATGTGCTCTAATTGCTTTTGGTATTTTGAAAGTGGGGGTTGGGTGGGAGAAAGAAGAAAGGGGTCAAACAACTCAGTAATTTAACAGAAAAAGTGACAAGTGAACTTGCACGTTAAGCTCTTTCCAACTGGAGTTTTAATATTCACACCAGCCTCCTGCTTTTAAGGCTTTCTGATAATCTATCTGTACTTGATGTCTATGCTTACAATTAAAAATGATGCTTGGAAGGAAGGAAAGGGGCTGAGCAAACCCGTTTGCTAGCTAAACATTTTGAAATGTCACTGGCAGTGTCAACAACAAAATTTACATCACAGCCCTTGCCAGCTCTGAAAGAAAGGGCAAAGAGTGTGGTGTCCTGTCCTGAAGGGAACACCCAAGATTCATAAATGCCCTCAAGCAAAAAGAAACAACAAAAATCAGATGGCCCGCAAAAACTTGTGAAGTTTTAGTAGTAAATTATACACTTGGCATGGAAATTGGTATATGTTAGTCCCTTACCTTCTAATACAAACACATGGTAGTTGATTTTGAATAGAAAGAGCAAAAGAAAGAGAGTGTGATAGGTAGAGAATAGGTAGAGTGAAANGCATCAATCCAGCTGATGGGGTGTCAAGGGCCCTCACGGTGCCGGGCTTTGTGGGGGTGCCTTTTATAGATAAGTTTACTCATCCTGGGGCTAAGTTTCTTGCTTCTGATGCAAATTAGCTATCATGGATGATTTTTTCTTCTAGACCTTTTTGGAAGTGGGTTCGGAAGGCTTTGGTTGTCTTGCTCCCTCCCTACAGTCCATGTCTGCCCCTTAATCTCATTCCTACACTTGTGCTATACTGAATTGTTCTTATCTCCAGGAGCCAGAATAAGGGTATTTGTCCCAGAAAAGTGCTGCCCTTCTCCAGCCAAAACCTGATCATTCTTGCCTGATGTACAGTGTGCTCTTATCAACAGTCTTTGGTTGGATCCATGGCTATCTGGCTGTTGGTTTTTGGGAAATACACATTAGCCCCTTTTCTTCTGGGTTTCTTCAGGAAGGAAGGTGGGAGAAGGCAAGTGGGCCCAGCCACCAGGCACCAAGAGCAGCCAGATGGTAAAAATATCAGTGAATAATACAGAGGATTAAAATTTGTGACTACTCTCTCTTTCAGAGGGAACTAGGACACTGCTGGATTGTTCCCATTTTCAGTGCAACATTGGCAAAGACAGGGAAAATGGGAATTTTCCTGCAGTTCTGTAGGAACTGGCAAGACTTAGAAGAAAAAAAAAGAAAACTGTCCATTAAGAGGTATTGACACCACCTAATTTGGGGGATCTCTTTCCCTAGGATAGAGAGCTAGGGTCTTCCGGCAGGATTCAATCTGCTTAAATCACATTCCTGTTCAAAACTGTCTCCCTCTCTTGTATGTCCATGGCCTTTGGTAGATGCACTGAGAAAGACTGTGGTTCTCATGCCCAGGGCAGTCTGGGTTCCCTCCTTCTGCAGAGACATGATGCTGTGGTGTGCTTTATTTAGCTGTCATGTGTGTTTCCTTGTTTGGGAAACTATCTAGGGAAGCTCCTGTCAGTGCCATCAGTGGAGCCCTTAGTGTTCAGCTGCTCTAAGAAGAGTGTCTACTTTAAAGTGAGCTGAATTGATAAATTTAGGTATTTGAGCTGAATCACATCCAAAATGATGTTCCCCTTGTTCAGACAAGAAGATAAGCAGGAAATGGAACTTCAGCACTGGGTCAAGCCTTGATTGTAGTTCAGCCACATTTAATGATTCCTGTTGTCTCACATATTTAGATTATATGGGTCTTTAGAAGGAACTGTCTCCTACCGCAAAGGACACTGCATTTCCACAATCAAAAAAAATTTAAAATTCTTTAAGAATATCACATAGTCAACAGTTCGCATGTGAATAAAGGAAAGCTTTTAGGAAAAGAACAATTTTCATCCTGTCAGATATAAGATGCCAAAGTCCTTCCTCATACGAGGAAGGCAATGAATGCAGCCAACATTTGTCTAAAGAGTTAGCATTCTCCTCTCTTGGAAGTCAAAAACCTTCACAGCTTCAGGCAATATTCTTGCCCATGGACCTGAGAACAGTAAAGCTCACATCTCCTGTGGACTGACCAGAAAAGCAGGCAGATATAAGCTGAGTTTCTATTTACGTGTCTGCATTTTGATCAAATCCTTCATATAACTGTAGTTTCTGGAAGTAAGATTTCTTTTCTTTTTTCTCTTTCAATCTTTTTAAGTTCAAAAGCTGGTGTTAGTAGGAAATTGGGAAAAAAAAACCCCAAATGAAGCGTTATACTATCATTAACATGTTGATATTTGGATATATCAGAGGATAGCGCAGTGCCCATCTGGACTGCCTTAACAACACAGTTAATTGCATTATATATGGAGAAGGGATTCAAAAGAACAAAGAATTGAAGCTATTCTATTTAAGTAGCCCATCATTGTGGTATCTAAGCACAAGAGTAGATCAGAGCTTAAAAAAAGCAGATTGTTAAAAGCTATACATCCCGAATCTTATGCATAACTCTGTATAGAGATTAATGAAACAAGCAGAGTGGCAAGCTGGAATATTAGTGACAGCAGATTTACTCCCTCTAAGTGTTTACAAGGACATCAGCTTCAATGATTTCCAAAGTGAGCTCTACCCATCATGGCTGGGCTCCACAATATTTGCTGATGTTTCATGCACAGCTGCTAGTCATATGTGACAGGGTTTTAAAGGTATCTTCTAGCCTAAGGAGGCTGATCTAGTGATGGTTTCAAAAATATCTAGCCACTAAACTCACAGGAAGATCTCATACCAGCAATCCCACAAGCTGTCTATGGTTAGGTATCTAGATACTCTGCAAAAATCTGGGCTCTCCTGGTGGCCTGTGGGTGGAACCTAGCTTGTTGGGGATTTCTCTGCAGAGGAGGGAGAGGGCACTTGGGGGGATGCTCTACAGTATCTGCTGTCAGCCCAGGCTGGAGGTGTAGGTGCATGTTGTCTGCTGCTGCCTATGAGGTGCTGGTTAGGGCAGAGAGGTGCTGAGAAGGGCATGTCCCTGGATGACAATTGTTTCTGCCATGACTGGGGCAAAGGGGGAAAGCTGCTTGAGCCTCCTTGCTGGGCTGAGTGGGTTGAACGATGATGTTTCTTGTTGCTGGCACAGTGCCTGGGGAAATTGTGGGGTCCCCAAATCTGTAGTTAAAGCAACCTGATGACTGTGGGTCTGCTTTTCCTCCATATTTCAGGTGCATCATGGCACTGAGGGTCGTTAGCCTCTTCTCAGAGTACTATCCTAACGCTGCTGGTAAGCAGCTGCTGGTTTGGTGAAGGAAAATCAACAGAGGTGATCTGTATGACTGAAAATAGAAAAGAAGTGGGTTCACAAGATATGAGAGCTTTTGTTTCCCAGTGTTTGTTTACAGAATTTTGCTGGATGGCTAAGAACACAGCAGGTAGCCCAGATGCTGATTCAACTCCCACAGTCTCTCCTCGAGATAATGTCTCCTTGGGAGAGCTTAAGCCATGTGGAAAGCATACGTGCAGACAACTGCAGCCAGTGAAATCATGTGTCAGGGACAGGGACGGACCTGGGTCCGTGTGGGATTTTATTTAAGCAGGCCCGACCTCATGTCATCATGGAACCAGCCGTGGTTCCATGCTCCTCAGCTCCTCAAGCATACTCTCACATCAATTTCCCAGAGGAGCACTGCCCACAGAGGTGCCACGTGGTCGTCCTGGGGGCATTAATCTGCCAACGTGTAGCACCTGGGGACATCTGATCTTCATGAGAGAAGCTGAGACATCTACATGGGCAGACCAGTGCAGCACAGCATGTGTAGGGCAGAGACCCTCCCTGTCAGCAGCTCCATCTCATCCTGCAGCTCCATCACTGCTGGAGTTGGGAAGCTGCAACTAAGGGCGCAGTGTCCATCCTACCATGTCTGCAAGCCCAGGATCTCTTCCAGTGTCAAGAGCATCCCTCTGTGTGCCAGTGTCAGTATTAAACTCCTTAATTTGATTGAAGCCTTCAGTATATTGACTTCTCTGTTTTGATCTTCCTGAGTTTACTTTTGTTTCTGTTGGAATTTATTTTAATCTGCTGCTTTCTTCTGAGATGTTTAATTTCTAACCATATTTCCCGTATTTGTCTTTCTTGGGTTTTTGTTTGTTTGTTTTTTTAATGCTGGTGTTTTTTTCAGGAGCTATCTTTCAAAGAACTGTAATTGCTGCCTCCACAGATGCTCCAATAATACCAGATACAGACAATTATGGGTGTCCAAAATTGTAAGCATTTTCTAGCAAAATTGGATGTATAAGATAATGTGTCTGTACACTGAATTGAAACTTTGTAAATGGCTCTGTACATTCAAACCCAAGTTGTTGGACTCATTACAACTGACATATGCAAGCATTTCAACTACAAAAATTCAGTTACTGATCTCTGTTAAATTCCAGGCAGCAGATGACACTTAGAGCCTGCTAAAGAAAAAATGCTAGTCTTTTTTTTCCCCCACTGCTTTTAGTATTTGCTCAGTATCATTAATATAATATGCAATCATCGAAATCAACACAACTGAAGTTAACAGAGCAACTCCAGATTTACATCAGTGTAAATGAGAGCAAAACTTGATCCCTTGCATGTAATTTATCTTTAATTCTGGTTTAAGTCTCTCTCATCTTGCTGAATAAAAACTGATGTTCTTCTCACACACAATCTGTATACCATTCATTAATGTCTTTTCTGTTTGGAAGAAAGATTGGAGCCTGTGGTAATGAAAGCTCAAATCCTGGGGAGCAGTACACATGGTATTTTGTTTTAACTAAATGCTGTATTGGTATTCTCATGAGTGGCTTTGCATTACTTGAACATTTATGAGTAGCTTGAACTAATATATCTCTAATTAGCACTAATTACTAATTAGGTTATTGATTCCTCTCACTGTGGACTCCTCACTGGTTTTATTCATAAGCAGAATGTTGTTTTAAAAATTCTTGTAGATATATCCTCAAATGAGCTCACTCCTTCCATAGAAAGAAGCAGAGCAGCAGGCTCTGGGCAGCTTGCTTGTCAGAGCAACACCTGGGCTTATTCAGACTGAATAGGTCTGCTGAGGAGAAGAGGTATTCCTTTTTTTTCTTGCTAATTGGGCTGTCAGAGCACTGCCTGCTTGCCCAGATGCACTGGAGAACCCCATCACTTTTCTACTTTCTTGCCTGATGGATGCCTACTGTTTGCACCCTGGTCTGTGCCATGGGCCGCGCCCAGCTCCAGAGGGTGGCTGATGCTCTTCTGAAGGTGTTTTGGGGTAGTCATGCTCTTTTTGGTCTCATGACAAGACCTAAAGAAGATCTGCTGGAGCAAGTTGATGTACTCTGCTTTGCTTCCCACAGTCTGGCTTTCTTTCTGTCATCTTACGGGTAAGAAAAGCCCTTATAAATCCTTGTATCCTCAGAAGAGCTTCCCCTCCCATTCTCTCATCTCTCTCCAGCAGCTGTCCTGCTCACTACCTACCTGATGAGTGAAAAGGGGTTGTTAAAATCTTCGCTCTGGAGTCTGCATTTACATGGCATTCCCAACAGCTCTTTGTGGAAACAGCCCCTCCTGCCCCAAAAGGATCAGGAGCTCTATAGTCCCACTTTTTCCCCAAAAGCTCAGAGAACAGGACTTCCAACGTGCAGTGCTTGTGTAGGAAGCTCTTACCCTACTGCCACCATTGCTGCCACACCAAATCACCAGTCTTCTCCCAGTTTCTCACACGTACCAATTCATTCATAAAAGAGTTTTGTTTTTGTATGGTTTATTGAGTATAGCAGTTAGCACACTGTCTGCTGACTTCCTTCACTTGAAGGCAGAACACACAAGTGGTTGAAGAAATTTTGGCTTTCTTCACTGACAGTAGTGATTTTATCTAGAAATGACTGATTGCCTCTGTTAGGACTGGCAGGAGAGGTCAAGTGCAATGCTACTTTATTTATTCAAGCATCAGGCTGTTTCACTTGCAGAGGTTTTGCACATGGTACATCTTCAATTTGCAAACCCAGACAAGTGCAAAATGAGGCTTACTTCTGGTTGGCATTATCTGTGGGGAACATATAAAATCCTTTTTTTTGGTGGTTGCCTTCTCTTTCTGTTTATTTCTGCATGCAACCCACTACGTTTGTTTTGATCCTCGCAGCCCTGTGCAGGTTCTGTGATGAGCCACTGTGGCACCACGATGGTGTTGCACTCATGCTGATGTTCTCACCACCAGACTCCAGGCCCTGCTGAGCTTTGCTGTTGCATGCACATAACTCCTGAGGACAACTGTGGGAGATGTCTGTGTGTGGCAGTGAGGGGATGGGGCTCCCTGTATAGCAACATCTGGGGACCAGAAATTGTATATTCTTGGCTACAGGCCCTCGACTCTGAAATATGATCTTCCCACCCTTCTGGTCCATCTCTGCACAGAGCAAAGGAATAAAGAAGGGAGCTAAGTATCTCTGGATGGGAGTCCAGTCAGCTAATTAATATCAATGAGGTGCGTGTTATTTTTATTTATTGCAGATGTGCTCATACCTCATTAGCTTAAACACTTTAAAGCAAATAAATAACAGCTTCTGTCATGCTTAAAGGAAACATTTTATAAAGAGGTTATTGATCTGGACTTCAGAGGGACCTGGTGGGAAATACCAAAGGATTCTTCTTCCAGAGGATGGAAAGGAAGGGAAGACTTTACAGAAGTAAACTGAATGTGTCTTCTTTTGTAATGCATATTAAGAAGCCAAAAGGCTGATCTGTCTCCAGGTGGGTCTGGTGGGTTTGAGTTCCTGGGCTGGTTCCTGCAGACACTTGTAGATGCTTTGCAGTGAGGCAACTTGAATATCTTCCTGTGAATTGTTTTGGGGACACAGTTGGTCCAGAAGAAAGGGTTTGTCCTGAGCTTGCAGGAGGAATATTTCTTTGGCCCAGATTACCTGGTATTTTAATGTCCATATTTAGCAAGTACCCCAGATGTGTGTTGCAGGAAATAAGTAACTTGTCAGTGGTTTTGAGGTTTCTCGGCAAAAAGAAGATTACGTCGCTTTATGCTGAAGTATTGAAGAGAGTGTTTTATATTTTGGATGCTAATGAGCACAGTTTTTTTCAGACGGGAGCCATAAAACTGTCATTATGTCAGTGGTATGTCTTTGTTCTTAGCTTTGCTCGTGCTAATCAAAGACAACAGTGGTATATTTTGAGTTAATACTGTAACAAGAGGAATGGCATTAGTGGTCATCATCATGAGTGACTCCTGGACATGTGGTAATAATTTCTTAAGTGTTTTTGAATAGTAAATGAGTGAGAGAGAGGGAGTTCAGCTCCAGCGCTGTGCAGAATGGAATGTATCATTCAGCTGAAATGATAGGTCCACAGCTCACATTTGAGGGGCTGTAAAAGCAAAATCTTCTTTTTAATACAATTAACATATCTCCTACCACAATCCCTCTTTCTTCTTCAGTGTCTGATTTTGCCTTTTTATTTGGGATAAAGCAGAGACTTTTAGCATAAGGATTGTATGAGTGCAGTCCCCTTTATATTCTTAGGGAAATCAGTCCACTTTAGAAACCAAGCTCTCATCCTTTGAGTATTTTGTTTTTGTGTAGTGGGATGTAAGTTTGAGAGCCTTCAGTTAAAATGGCATTTTCCTTCTTGTTGATAGATGCCCTCAGATTTGGTAAATATCTGGAAATGGAATTGGTAACATTATATATTTAGGTGCCAGTTTTCTCAGGGGAAAAAAAAAAATACCACCCAAACCTTTTTTATTATCAGTCAGGCAGTTTTCATTTATTTGGTGAGGCAGTATGTTTGCATTGGCTGCCAGGCTCATGAATGGCTCCTGCGTAACGAATCATACATTTTAAAAATTCTTTCCAAAGCTTTTATGAAAATACAAAAAGTTAAATAACTTTAAAACAGTTATGTGATCAGTCTGATTAAGTTAAAACATTTAGTTTAAGTAACCCCAGTGGGGTTTCAGCAGTACTGTACATTCCAGAGAAGGGAACAATTGGTGTATTTTCACTGTCTGACTGTTTCTCAGAGAACGCTGAACAATATTAAACATTCAGAGGCTGCATTTTCCCTTTGTTTTGACAAATGCTAATAAGTAGCTAACTGCAAGAGAGGGAGAAAAAATTTCTAATTCAAACCAGTTGTGTGATGGTCGAGCTCAGCAAATTCCCTGACCAACAAGATGTAATCTGGAAAGAAAAGAGTGGAGTGGTAGCCTTTGCTAGCCTTTGAAATCACTAATAAAGTCATTAGACAATGTTTAGCTGAAGAGAAATGACTAAAGCCAGAGAAAGAGTATTCTGAGGAGCTCTCAGAAGGAACATTAGTGAGCTTTGGTTTCTAATTAAGTGGTATTATTAGGAGCTTTGATAAAAGCCCTCACGTGTGTGACATCTTGTATTTCTCTGTGTATCAAGAGTTGAAGAGAAACTAAAAAAAGAGAGACTTTTTAATGATAATACCTGAAAAGTGTTTTTCAGCAGACCCATACATCATTGTCAAGTGAAAAGATTAAACTTTATTGTTTCTTTTTGAACCAAGAACTCAAGGTGAGTGGAAATGTCTTGAAATGCAAAGTAGTTTGGCAGATAAAGTAAAATGGAGATGAAAACAGACAATAAAAAGACATTGGCTGTAATAGAGGAAAGATCGGAGAAGTTCACTCTTTAATGTTGCTGGAGAACTTTCTTTTTGCTATTAATGATAGCATTTAAGTGTTACAATTACAAGCTTTTATTGAAATGAAACATTTCATTTAAGAAATGGCACCAAAATAATTTTTGTGTGTAATATGAAGCATTAGTTATGTGATGCTGCTGCCAAAATAAACCCCACCATTCATTTAAAATATCAGGAAACTCCATCTGAGAGGGTAGTTATACATCCATTGAGGATACTCTGTATATTATTTTTCCTTGGTATTAATAAAGTCTATTAACAACATAACTGCAATTGATTCATAATGTCACATTTGTTTGCAAGTAATGGATGTAAGGTTAAAATGGTTTAACTATTACAATGTTTGAAAATGATTGCTGTTCCCTAAAGCCTCCTTTATTTTTATTACAGTTTTTTTCCCCTTTAGCAACCAGTTGTTTTGCAGTTGTTAAACTGCTTTCAGCTGTAGATACTCTGTGTTATCAAGATAGATGGGGCTTGGTGTGGGATTTCCACAAAGGTTGGTTGCTGAAAAAGTAACTTCCACAGTGTGCCCTTGAAAGATTGATTTATATTGTCCCTTAATAGGCCAGGCTGCACTGATTTCTACAGAAAAAAAAAAGAATCAGTTTTCTGTCAAATTCTGGGCTGTTTTGGGGAGCCGCATCTGCCTGCCCGTTGGTACATGAAATGCGAGCCTCTGACCCCAAAGCATTTGATCTGCTCATCTCAGTGCTGGTGGCTGATGAGGTCTGTGACTTGGGCTGCCTTTTTTAACTGGGACAGAGAGGGTTTTGTTTGCCTCTTTGTGCTGTGCTTACAATGGCCATGAGGACGCCGCCACACTGCGAGTGCCTGAGCACTCCCCTTTTGCTCTGGCCATGTGTCGTTTCCCTACCCATGTCCACCAGTTGTAGAAAGAAGAAATCCCTGAAAAACTCTGCTGGGGGACAGGCAGATGCGAGGAGCAGGCATTGGGCACTTGGAATTTCATTGCTAACTTATGAGTTCCTGGGAAGAATGTTGCCAAAAACACATAATCTATTGGAGCATTTCTTGTCATCTTAATCCACAGTTCTCTTTGAGCAGAGATTATTTTTTGTCTGAGGTTGAGAGAAAAATGCATATGAAAGAAGATCACTTGGCACATAAATTTAGCTTTGAAATGAGTTGAGCAAATACTCCATGCAGGTACAGGCACATAATTTGTAAATACTTGTTTTGCCCATTATCTTCTTTTACAATCACATTCAACAATAACTCTGCTTAAGAGAGAGTCCTGGTTTGTGTGTCAGTTTGTACTCTATTCATATATGTAGGAAGGCTTGGATATTTGTTTTTTTAATGGGGAAAATAGAAAAGAAATAATTTTATTAAGAAAACATATATGCTTGAAAGAAAGAACACCCTTCAAGTTCTTTCATCTAAACCACTGTCAATATCATAAAGTATCAGTAGTGAATTTTTTTAAAAAATCAGATTTAGTTCTTTCTCACTCTATATTTGCAATTTCATGACTTTCTAATGGGACAATGAAAATATTACAGATTGGTGGACTTCATTTTGTTTTTGATCACCACCAGTTAATTTCACTCTTTGGTTACCATGCACTGACAGAGGGTTGCAATTACTATAGGTTTTGTGTGGATGGCACTTAGCAAACTTTGTGATGCCTGGCAGTTTAAAACACTTGGACAGATGGATTTTTGGACTGCAAATACAACAGGGGGATATTTAGTCGGTTTTAACAAAACTATTTTAATAGGTATTTTCAAGAAATTGTGGACTCTCAGATTTGCAAACCATATGTATTTCTAGCCCCCAAAAAGCTCAAATTCTAATTGTTCTGCTTCTTTGAAGAATGTTCTGAATCTTCACATCTTGTTATTACAGGACTTTCTACCAATGTAACCACATAACAGGGTTACTCCTGGCACAACTGCATATGCAGTAGAGGAATTGCATTCATTAACTGTATCAGTTTCCAAATGGCACATAATCTGTACACAGACTTAAGCCCTAGCCTTGCAAGCCAATCCAGTGTGTCAGTGGATCCAGATGATCAGCCTGTTTTCAAAAGATCTCATCTACTTTGTCCAGGGTTTCAAAAAGGAGTCGTGTTTGGGGTTTCTCTGTTGGTTTTGTTTTTCCCATTGAGGTTTGTAGGGTAAGTCCCAGATAGACTCATATGCTGAGTCAAGTCCAGTGAGTATTTTACACGCTATTTTTAATGTTTTCTAAAAGCAAGGCAAAGTAGCCCCAGCATATTTACAAGAGCAGTGACTCCACATGCAGGCAGCATTCCCATCACACAGGCAGCGGATGGCAGACCAGGAAAATGCAACTGTGGTGGAGAGCAGCTAATCTTTGCCCCCACTCTGTGTAATGACAATACTGGATAACATTGGAAGGCATCTGCTCTCAGATTTGTTAGCTTCAGAGAGCTTTGCCTCTTCAATGACATGATTGTGTTAAAGCCAGCGCTCCTGTCTGGAAAGAACAGAAAGCTGGAGCTGAAATCTGTGATAGTGTCAGTGTTCCCAGAGGTGCAGTAATGGGCTTCACTTTACAGGGCTGTATCTCACTTGGAAAGCACCTACTCTGATAGTAACATAAACTCTTTGTTAATATGTATAATAGACTTCAACATCACTTAAACTTCTTAAGAAAATAAGGCTTGGGCAGTTGAGAGTATTAAGTACCTAATTTCAAACACTTTCTTAAAAGTTTTCCTTTCACTTTTGCGTGGCTTGCCAACATTGACGTTAAGCTTTTGACTGTTTAAGCCACTTCTGTGATCAATTATTTTTTTCAAGCAGAAGGAGTCCTTAGAAACCCAAACTGTGAGACTGCAACCACAACCTTCTCAGATTGGTGGTTCAGGCCACCAATGTTAACATTGGGTATGACATGCCACATTAATAACTTTGTAATTAGGAAAAAAAAGAGGTATTGTCAGTCCATTTTTAAAGATTACTTTGTGGACTGCTTTGCATAAAATAAAGGAGGGCAACTAGTTTATTTTGCTTTTTTTCTGCAATGCTTTGGCTACAGTAATGTCTATCCTGGGCTGATTTCTTTGGAGCTCAGTTTGGTATTATCCGGAGTGACTGACAAGTACTGATGAGAAAAGCTGATGGCGGGAGAGGGTGAGGGTTTGCTCTGAGGCACAGATTGACTCCTAGCCTGGCATGGGGCTTCCCCAGCTCCTTGCAAGACAAATAAATCACAGCTGGGTAAGGCAGGTCCCTGCTCTGTGCTGTGGGTCCTGGAGGTGTCCTCCTGTTCGGCTGCCACACATCCTGAGCTGTCGGTGAACTCTTCCTTCAGCCTTGCTCTCTGAGGGGCTGGTGGTTTCATTTTCTGTCTTCTGCCTGACCACCAACTTCCGTGGCAGTGATGGCAACACAATATCTTTGAGGATGCTATCTCCTGCTCTGTCAAACAGGCTTTAAATTCATCCAGACACTCCAAAATTATTAGGATGTGGAAGAGAAGCCACACTGAGTCCCTCAGAAGCTCTGCTAAAATCTCTTCTCTTTCAGCAAAGCATTTTAACTGTGACTGTCATTTTATGCTAACTCCTTTTCCCCCTTTCCCTAAAGTAAACCAGAGCTGCTGAAAGGCAGATGCTCAGATAGCACAAGTAATATGTCTAAAAATTTACCAAAAAATAGGGAATGACTTCCCTTTTACTGATCACTGATTTTCAGCTGAGAGAAGGGTATGTATTCCTTTGTGAACTGATTGTAGTTAGTTGTAGAAGGAGTAAAAGACTTCAATTCATTTGGAGTTCTAAAATAACACGCCTGCTGTGATGTATATCTGACTTTCTTGCCTGTTTTGGCTGCTTATGGCATAGGAAACTAGACTGAGGCAGTCATCTAGACAGTGTCTATTCTCCGTGTCCACCCCAGGATGATTCATCATATCCTGAAAAGGATGTCCACTATCAAGGCTCAAGGTATTGATGCCTTTGTTTACGCTAGAGGATGTTCACACAGCTGCTTTAGCCTGGTCTATGGACAGGTAAAATTAAGTGGGATGAATGCCACTGAATGCCACCATCATGATTAAGATATGAACTTCATGTGTGCAAATGTATCAGTACTGTCACATCTTCTCAGTGAAAGAAGAACTTAACGCCTCAGACAGAAAGCTCAGTACTGCTGTCATACCTGCCTCTGCACACCGTGTATCACAAGTTCAGTGACAGTCAATGACTGTCATTCTGTCAAATGGCCTGATTCCTTTTGACATGTAATGCCCTTTGCCCCACTTTGGCAGTAGCAAGAAGCCATGCAGAAGATGTAAATAATATTAAAAAAGACCTTAGGGCACCTAAGCAATTGCCTGAACAGCATAAGACTGGTCTTGTATTAGAGAGAATAAAGAGTTTTGATTTTTTTTCCTTGAATTCAAAGGATGCAGAATGGATCCTAGATATTGCTATAGAGGGGTTAAAACAGCTGAATAATACCAGCATTTGTTATTCATCATGTGATATTTGGTTAGGACTATTATATACAACATAGTTCCACAAATCCACATTTTTGGTTATATTTGGTCTTTTCAATATGCTTGGCTTTTACAAAGTCCTTATACATTTGAGCAAGAATATGTTCTGACATCCCAGTGTTTTCAGTAATGATTTCATCATTCCTCACTTCATGTGGCAACATTAGCGTGTTTTTAAATGTGTTTGAAGTGCAAGGATTTCCAGGTTGCTATTGCTCATGCTCGGGAGAGGCACTACACATCTGAACTATCCTTTTTGTCTTTTTTTTTTTTGTGATGGCATACATGTCTGGGTACAGAAGCTATGTTATAAGGATAAATGACTGTGGGATTATACCCCCAGTAGGAAAAACAGGAATGATACTCTCAATCGTTGGGAAGGAACACAGCCGAGGCTCAAATGCTTTTATTTTTCAACTTCATTGATCAAAAGCTACCCTGTGTAAGATGCTAAATGACATCTGACATATCTGAAATGCTGGGATAAAACAGCAATAGCAAAAAAGCCTAACCAATAATAGGTAAGGTTTTACTGGTAGTAAAGCAGGTCCTCTGCTGAGGAGAAACGTTAAAACTGCGTGAATTACACCCGAGAAACTGACAACTTTACTTAGCTATTCCATACATTAGAGGATAAATCTCCATTCTAGGAAGTTTCAATGCCATTTTAGTTATCCATTTAATCCACCTATTCATTTAGCAGGAATGGTAATTACGGGAAAATTGCTGCCAAACTATGATGTGCAATTAAAATTCAGGCTATTTTGTGTGATGCAAAATCTCCCTTTTTTACTATCATCTTACAAATCCTCTGATAGAAAGTTTGTGCCTTTTTGAAACAGAGCTTGTAATAATAAGCCATCTGGCTTACTTAAACATGAAAGATTAAAATGATATACAGTATGAAGGCTTCCTATTCAATTGCTAATGTCCAAGAACTCAACTCCAGTGGTGAAAGCTGTCATTTGGGGGGAAGAGGTAATTAAAAGATTTCCTTGTAGAGATGGGTCCTAGAGTAGGGAACTGGCACATCCAACAAGCAAAACTAATTTTCCAAAAGAAAGCAATGCTGGCCAAATGTCTTGCAAGATAATCTTCTGTATCCTTAGTTCACTCACAACTGCTTGAGTGGGACTGAAAGGTGGGCTCATGACTGGTGGCACAAAAGCAACCAAACCTTGCTTTATTTACCGTACTAAGCCAGCAGGGCTTCGTAACACAGGCTTGACTGAGGCAGACAACAATGGGAGAAAATGCATTGTGATTAAATAAAGACCCACTTTTTTTAAAGAGAGGGAGAAAAAGGTTGCAAATATTTTAGACAAACTGCAATGCAGAAACTGAAAATATGGATTCTGAGAAGTGACATGCAGAAAGGCACTCTTCAGAGATGAGCTTTTGAAACAAATGCATTTAGCAGCCCTTACTACTTTATAATTGGCAAGAGGCTAATTGGGGGCACAGTGCTTGGGCCTGTGCAGCATACAGACCGTCTGATAAAACGGGGTAATTGTCAATTGGCTGCAGAGGAAAAACAAGGGACATCTCAGCTGTGACAGTGGCACATTCTGTTGTTTTCAGCTTCCCTTTGCCTTCCACCTCTGACTGATGAATTTCCAAATGGGAAGGAACTGAAAATGCTGTTGATCAGATGAAGAACCCACCCTAGGGTCTCAGCCTTAAGTGGAAGCAGAGGAGAGTGTGAATCGTTCCCAGACAGTCATCCATATGGTCTGGAGTACTTGTAGGGAGCGCTGTACCTTTGACTTACAAAACACAGCCTAAATGTTATTACAAGTAGGCCATAACCCTCCTGGATGAAGAGCTCATGTCTGATTCCTTATAGGAAGAAGAACTTAATACAGAATGTAAAACTCTCTAATTTTGAGCTCAATGTATCATAGCAGGGATCTTCTCTGTTGAGTGTTATGGAACTGCTCTACAAGTCTGGAGAAGCATAAAGTTACCAATTTTTATTCTGTTGCCACTGTTGTTCCTACAGGGGCCTACTTAATTGCCACTGAACTATATTATCTCTGTCTGTATAAGACTTTTTCAAAAGGGAGATGTTTTAAAGTGCTGTGTGCAGGTACAGTACTCTATAAATAGAGTGCTAAAATGAGCACCCTACTATTAAAGACACTATCCTCATCAGCTACTTTTTAGAAGAGCCTATTTAATGAAGATCCTTTAGCTATTAATTCTACTTTCAGGCTCCATTTAGGCTGAGAGTAGGAAATAATGAATCATGACATAATGGAAGTCCCTGTAAAGCACTCAGCTTACCACACAGGAAACCAGACTTGCATGTGCATTTGTTTTTGTTTTTAAAACTAGTTCTAACAATAGCAGCCAATGAGAGCCTATTAACTTCATTGTGTCTTAACTTTCTGTTCAGTCCTTGGCTATCTTCCAGCTTAATTCCTCTGAGTCAGCAACACATTCAAAACAGGTTAAATGAACTCTTGGATAAGAACCTCCAATAAAGGAATAATTGATCTTTCCACCACAGCTCATCACCCCTTCCAAAAACACAAACAAAAGCACCCGCAAAGGCAACATTTAAATAAGCAGCCTTATTCAAATGTGACAGGATGGGCAAGAGAGGGGTGTGTGGATGGATGAGTTGGGGGAAGCAGTTGTGTGAGAGTTGTTAAGCAGCCAATACGAAATGCATACTTTGGCAAAAGTGAGAAGAAATGCTCACAGGACTAAGGAGCTCTGCTTTGCCTTCAGCACACTTTCTCATAATCTGGTTTTCTGACTCTCTTGCCTTTTTACTCTCTGTAATTCTATCCTGTAAAGTGATAAAGATTGACATGCCTCTTCCATGTCAGAGGAGGGAGGCTCTCCCTCTGCTTAGGACTTCAAATATCTATAGGAAAAAGAGATGAAATCCACTCTGTTCTTGGCCTAGATCTTCACCCAGGAGGACAGAGCGAAGAGGAAAGCAGCTTGCTAGATAGGTGTCTGCTGATCTCTCAGTAAGGGAAGGGTGTACCCAGGCAAACAGATCATTAGGAATAGAGCACTGAAAACATGCAAAAAACAAACATGAGAATTTATTTTGTCTTTAACCAAACATCATGTCAACTTCAGGTCCCTTTTGTTCTGTATTTTCATGGAAAAGGATTCATGGATACATGATAAGCCAAAGAGAATAGGCTCTAGGTTAAAAAAAAAAAATAGATGCGGAAAAAAAGGAACGTGGAAAAAAAATTAGACGTGGAAAAACAGCCCAGCAACTGTTATGCTGTGATCCCAGTTCATTAAACTTAAGTAGACACCTTCTAAAGCAGCACACTTATTGTCCTCTGGCCTTCTCATTGCTTTATCCTTCCATCCATAGTGCATGAAGACTTGGAGTCACTTTATTTAAAAGTCTATATGTATGCTCCAGGATGGTAGTTTTGCTGTTTAAATAAAACTTGACCTGTGCACTGTAAGAGTGAAGTGAGTCAACGGATTAAAACCAGCTTTCTTGAGGACTTCTCTACAATCTCCCTGAGGAACTTGGAGCTATAATAAACGTTGTGTTCCTCTCTGAAATTCAGGCACTTTTAAGGGAAAGAACAAGACGTGTAATGTGGGTGTGTCCCTCAGCAGCAAGAGATGACCGTCCTGCTGCTGAGGTCTCTGCTGAAAAGTGCGTAAGTTACAAGGTGATGAAAACATGGAAAGAACCTGGAGAAGATGCAACAGTTATGCAACAATTCCTGTGGGCTCCACCTTGCTTTGTTGTATTGTAGCAGTGGCTCTTTGAGAAAGAGACCAGTGCTTCCTCCTGTGTTTGCCTAGAGCTGATACAACAGGGCGTCTGTCTTGGATTTCAAGGTAGTACCAGAATAAAAATGTGCAGTGATGTATTCCAAGCATGTAATCCTCACTCCAGAAAACTCCTGCTCTTGCAGAGAATTTCCAGACACAGAATACTAATTTTCCCTGGCAGTTTTATCTGTGAGAGACAATTTGCCTCTTGGAAGGCTGGTTGGGAAGGGACACTTTGTGTATGTCTAATGTTTTTAGCCTTTTCTGTGCTAGCTTATAGCTTTATGTATGGCTACATAGTCCAAGTGACTGACCAGACCTTTTTTCTCTTCACTTCTTGGTACGTCTACTCATTTCTTCAGTCATAAGAAGAATGAGAAGTTGAGAGCATCTGAAAGTGTTCCACACATAGAGTATACAGAATAAATTTTTCCAGGGGGTTATTGTTTACATTGTAAAATATGTGTTAAAATCCAAAAAAATTATTCTCTGAAGGGTATCTGCCTTTCATAGACCTCCTTTTTGGAGAGTACTCACTTCTCCTTTGATACCCCCAGTGTCTCCCACCTTGTGTATAATAAGTTATGGGGAAGGACGTGATTAAGTCTACTGACTTAAACTCTGATGTCACTACAGAGCCTTGTATTTCATTTGAGAGAACTCCAGTGTATCTAGTACAGATGAGAACAGTGAGAATAATATTTTTTTTTACTTTTTTTCATACCAAAACATGTCTGGCCCAGCATGGCCAGAGGCTCAGCAAAGGAATCACCCGTGGAAGTGGCACAGCTCAGCATCCTGAATGTGAACCAGTGCAGAAGCATTGTAGGTCTTTCAGCAATGGCACTTGCAATTGTGGTTCACTCAGGGAGATCTGACACCACAGAGGTGTTCCCATGGCACTTGATTTGACTGATCACTGACACATGCCATAAGGAATCTGTTGGGTTAGCTGAGGGACACAGACTGATCAAGACAGCAAGGAGAGGATAGAAGGAAGCTTTTTTGAGGTGAAAAGTGGTGGAGCTGAGAACCTGTTTTACTTTTAGAGAGATCTGAGAAGAAAAAGGCATATGACCTAGAGTAATAGAGTGGCTGCTGCTTAATCTGCAGGAAAGAGAATAGCTCTTAACTTCAGAGTGGCCCAACAAGTAGGCAGGATACTTTGAAAGAAAGGTTACCTTAAGATGAATAAAATTCATTATGTGGCTCAAATGAAAGGGGATTTGTCTTGATTTGATGACATAGCTTGGAAATGAGAGGAAAAACAACACCTAAAGGCTACTCATTGACTAATTTACTGTCCAAAGCAACACAAATATACTGCTGTGCTTCCCACCCTTCCCTTTCCTCTTTTCAGCAGTGTTCTGGATTGTATGTATGCTACCATTATATGTTCGTACCCACAATAAAAACACCTAACAAACTACTGCTCTTTTTCAAATTGCTCCTTAAGCTTTCCTTCTGCCACAGCCTTTCAAACCACTGAGGAGTGATCAGGCTGTCCTAATAGTAATTTTGATGCTGATCTTCCTTCTGCAAGGGGAACTACTTTGTCTCCTTCTTTTGTCTCCTTATGTCTCCATGGTCTCTTCATGTTATCTCTTTTATCTTTACTTGCTACATCCAACAGCTGCAAGCTGTGGGGCACTGAATGTCCTTAATTCTAGCAGCTATTGCAATTCAAAACTAACGAAAAGCTATTAATAGTTAATTCAGTAGACTATTACTGCTCAAGATAAAGGAGTGGGTCCAAATCATGCTACCAGTTACAACTGAATAGCCCCAACAAGATCAGCATCTGCTCCATATCAACATTAAACCTCTAGGAGACTTCATGATATGCTGCAGGCGCAAATACAGACAGGATGCTGATGATGCATGTTGCTCTCTATTTGAAACAGACACTGACTCCAGTTATCATGGAAACAGAAAGATGTGGTTGAAGAGAAGCTGCTTCAAATGGATCTCAGAGAAAATGATTTTGCTCTTCAGCGCTGAGGAGAATTTTAAAGCAAATTCCTGGGAGAGCTTTGCAGTTGATAGGATCCTTCTAGCAGGTGTGGAGGAGTGCAAAGATGTGATTGCTTGACTTTGTTTGGTAGTGTCACATTAATGAAAGAAATGTGTTCATCTATCATCTTGAACCAAATATATAAACTCCTGTTCTTGAAGAAAAGGACCTGAATGCAATCATGCACATCTTCTGAAGCTGGTTTACAGAAAAGCCTTGCAGCCAGGAGAGCCAGGAGTATCCTAGGGTGCATCTGAAGAGTGTGGCTAGCAGGTTGAGGGAGGTGATCATCCACCTCTACTTGGCCATAATGAGGTTACATCTGGAGTTCTGTGTCCAGTTCTGGGCTCTTCAGTACAAGAAAGACATGGAGCTACTGGAGAGGGTCCAGAGGGTGACAAAGATGATTAGGGGACTGAAGCACGTCTCTTATGAGGAGAGCCTGCGGGAGCTGGGCCTGTTTAGTCTGGAGAAGAGAAAACCTAGTGGAGACCTCATTAATGCATATAAATGTCTCAAAGGTGGGTGCCAAGAAGATGATGCCAGATTGTCTTCAGTGGGGCCCAGTGACAGGACGAGGAGGAATGGCCATAAACTAAGCCACAAAAAATTTCACCTCAACATGAGGAAGAACTTCTTTCACCTGAGGGTGGTAGAGCACTGGAACAGGCTGCCCAGGGAGGCCATGGGGTCTCCTTCCCTGGAGACATTCAGAACCCAGCTGGACATGTTCCTGTGTCACCTACTCCAGGTGATCCTGCCTTGGCAGGGGAGTTCAACCAGATGATCTCCAGAGATCCCTTCAAACCCTAACAGTTCTGTGATTCTAGTCCGGCAGTCAAAGATATGATGAAATTGTAGCTGACTTAAATCACAGCAGTACTCTACATAGCATTTGTAGATTACTTCAGTTTCTAAGTATGCAGAGTACTAGACCCTCACTACATCAAGAAGTTTTTTTGTCCTCCTTTGGATTTTACAAACCCTTGATGTATGTAGAGGGCACTGCTGCAGTAATAGGTCATGCAACAGCACTGAGGCTTGTGCTGGTAGGACTTCCGTTTTCCTTTCCCCTGTAATAGCATCTCTATAAAATTTTATAATCTACCCAGGAAAAAAGCCCAGTGGGACTGGGAGAGGGAGTCCATCCTCTGCTCTGCCAGATTTCCATTGCTCTGGGGATCCAAAAGGAAATCTGCATTTTCCCACCTCTTAAGTTTAAACCTGAGCTTTAGCTTGTGCTTTTGTCTCTATCAAGGCTCAAGGCATCAGGCTTTTTCCAGTTTAAAAACAAACAAACAAAAAGTTTGTGATGACTGGCAGCAACAAGAGTCAAAATTGCAGAACTTCATATTAAATGTCTTTTGGATAAGTTGTTTTTCCTTCTGCAGCCATCCTATGTACATGGAGGTTTTTTGTCAAATCATTCTTCCTTCCTATCTTTTCTTATCACCACAGTGACTTCTGTTGCCATGTGAAGCATTTGTTTTCTGAGGCAGGATTATGATGAGCCCAGAGGGCCCCCTTAGAATGGGGCCATTTTAGCGGTGTGGGAAGTTCAAACCCAGGGGTTGCTTTTTGCCCTATTGGTAAATACACTGCACGCATGATGTGATGCCACTTCATGCAGAAAAGTGTAACCCACTGTCCTTGTGTTTTATGGCATCACTTGCTTCTGTTTTGTATTTATTTTGTTATTAATGCTGGCTGCTTTCCAATAGCTTCTGGCCGCAATGACTGCTGCAATCTTTTGTCAGCTAAATCAGACACAATCTGCAGACAGAAACATATTATCATGTACATTATTTTCAAATAAAGCAATGCACATGCAATACACTGTTGTTTTATCTGGAGGTGTACAGAATTAAATCGAGAATGCTGTTGAGCCTGTCTAAAAGAATAGCTGTAAAAGGTCATAATAAGATGATACATCATATGGGTTTCAAATGGAATAAATGTAGGAAAAGAAGACTTTAAATTGATAGTCTCTAAAAGAAGTCAAGTAATCAAACATGATTCTCCATTCCTTGCCCCAAAGAATAATTTAGGGAAAATGTAAGATGAGAAGCTTAAAATAATGGACAAGTGCCTATCTTTTTCAATGATAAAAAGTAGACTATGTAAAACAACAAAAGTCTTATGGCCTGTGAGAAACCTTAGTGATTTGGGAGTTGATGATATTTTTATTACTCAGTGAGTATTTTTTCTTTGGTTTTCATGGAACTGATGTTGTGTCTCCATTGCTTCAACAACCTTTTCTCTGGCATTGATGAATGCAGTGTCCCTGCCATTATATCCATTCAGAAAACTGCTAGAGAGATTATAGTTTTCCTAGTCCATGGCTTTGACTTCCTTCCCTCCACAGTCTCTCTCCACTCTTTTGCCTAGAACTTAAGTTACTTGTCCTCATTTTCTACACCCACCATGGCCTGTCTCTGCCCATTCTATCATCACAATCTTGACTTCTGCCAAACAGAAGGCATCTTGGGGTAAACAACAAAGATATTTGCTTCAAAACCTAAACCTCAGGGAAACTTCAACGTTTTGTTTCTAGGAAAGTTTTCTGAAGGCCAGTGGATAGTATCTCCCGAGTTTTTAACTGCACTGGGGAAGTTAATTCTATCTCCTGAAATTCCTGCCCTTTCTGACAGCAGGTAGCTCTAAGTATTTATTTTAGAACTTTTCCAGTCAGCATATGGTGTCGATTCACAAACAGTGAGGGGCAATGGCTCATGCGTATTTTGCTGAGACCCACAGCAGTCAGCCCAGCCCCAGCACATGCCTGCTGGACAGCCTGACCCTCCTGCACCCTTGTGCCCTCCCAGACTGTCAAGGAAGTGCCTTGGCTTTGTATATGGGGGACACTATGGCCCTTTCTCTTGGGAGCAAAGCATGGAGCAGCAATTGGCACTTGTTCTGAGCCCAGAGAGAGGGACAAACAAAATCTGAGTGAGCAAAGCAATCAGTATATGCCTATGCTAGCATTGACATGAACTCAGCTAACCTGTGCTGACAGATCAAAGTGAAGTAAGGCCAGAATCAATATTCTTGGAGCAAGAAGAGGCAGTGAGGGAGATGGGATGCCCAGGTGTGTGGAGCAGGGCCCCAGACTCAGACATCGCTTGGTGCTACAGGAGTTTCAGCATGGTTTCTACATGCTTTCAGTATTTTTTTGCTTAAAATATGCAGTCATTGCTCCCGTCCTTTAAGACTGTGTCAGATGGAAGATTTAGACCTATAAAAGGTAACATCTGTGAGCAAAACCATATATTGATTGCTGTGCTTGGTACTGCAGCTCAAGGAAGGTGGAAAATTACACATCACAGTGAGGGCCATTGGCTCCCACCATACTTTCAGGGAAACTCTGGAAATCATGAACCTTTGATGGTGTGAAGGGTGGGGGAAGATGGGGAAGGAGACACCAGGCACATCTGCATGTGGGAATCATAGAATGGTTTGGGTTGGAAGGGACCTTAAAATTCACCTAGTTCTAACCCCTTTGCCATGGGCTAGTACACCATCCACTAAACCAGCTTGCATGAAAACCCATCCAACCTGGTCTTGAGGCTGGTTTAAAGTCTGCCATGGCTTTTGGCAGTGGGTGAATCTTACTATTGAATTCCCAACCTGTTGGCGGACCTGAAGCTGAAGCACGTTGATGCTGTGAGCAGAAGGGGTCTGTGCTACCATTGCCCAGGCTGCCACGGTCCCCTGGAAGAAGCCAGACCTTGGCTGAATTTCCCTGAATCCGTTTTAAACTTCCCCAACAAAATCCCATTTCTTTCTAGACAAATATCCTTTGTTTCAGTAGGTGCCTCCAGCAGGTTATCAGAGTTCATAGCTATTATTTTTGAGATTATTCACTTCAGCTCTCCTACTTTCTGCCCAGAATTCACAAGATATCCTTTAATTTATTCTGCCTAAAACGAGATAAACCATGAGTGACCAATCCCCTGGGGCTGTGCCATTCTGTAGAGAGCCTTATGTAAAAGATACAGGGCACATTCTCAGCACTGTGCGTTGTTATTAATGAAGGCTCTGTGCGCAACTCTTTGTCCATCACAATGAAAATTTACCCTCATGTATCTCCTAAATCTCAGATGTAGATTTCACTTGCAGCATTTTCGGATCTTCTTTGATTATTTTTTTCATATTAGGGGACTATAACGATAAGTCCCTGCTCAATTGAATATACAACCAGACCTCATCTGACACTAAAATTTGCTAGTTTCTCTTTTTGAGCTTAAAAAAATTTGCCTTTCAGAGCTATTCAATAAGATAAATGTTAATGAGAAAAATTTTAACAAGGCAAGCCCTGGCAGTGACCCTCTTGGATCTAAGCAGCGCTACAAACTCAGGGCAAGCCTGATGCACGAGGAACATCTTGCAGAATATTGCTGGCCTTCTGTTCTATCAGCACTATAGCTCTAGAAACAAGGCTCTTAATGAGGAAAGATCAATCCCAACAGAAAAACCTGTGATATCTGACATCAGTAGACAAGCATCCATGCTGTACAAACCACTACCCCCCTGACGCCAGCCCCTGCTTACAAAAAATAAAATAAAATAAAGTAAAATTGTGTCATTTTCATTCAAAGTTTAAAGACTCAGGATCACTTCATGTAGCATTTAACTATCATTTCAGTCAGGCTTTTGAAGCTGTTTAAGTTCTTTTGTACCCGAGTTGTTTAATGTTACTCAGACAAGGTAAATCAAAGTCTAATAGAGTGGAAAAACAGTAAAGGCAGAAAATAGGTAAAAGATAAATCACACAGGAAGTTTTGCTTTTTTTTTTTTGTTATTATATTCATTGAGATCAAAGTCCTTGTTTCAGCTCTAATTAACAAAAGCTAATGCAGATTGGAGACCTTCTGGCACTGAGCAGAGCCTTGGAGGATACAGTTGAAATCTTCTGAAGATTTAAATAATTAATATGACACCTTGAGCTTCGGATGGGAAAATAAAAAATAAAAAAAAAAGAAGAGGGGAAAAAAAAGAGCCCCATGTTCAAGTTTAAGAACAATGCCATTGCCAAGTTTGATACCATTTGTTCTGATGAAAATGAGCTGAGTAGACTGCACCGACTTCATTGTCTGGTACATTGGCAGTTCAGTGGATTGTTTCACCTTTTGTCATGCTAAGGGAGTCTTTTGTGCAGTACTTTGTTACCCCCAAGTCTGCCCCAGTTGAAGGAGGATAGAAAAAGGCAAATCTGCTTTAGGGACTTGGAGGATGGTCATTTAATGGTTTTTAATCCTCTTAATCCACGTAAGAATGGAGATCTCTGAGTGAAAATCCCATCCCAGAAGTCCTTATGATTCAAATGCCTGGCTCAGGAGACTGTCTTTTGAAAAAAAATACAGCAAAATATTCTCCACTACTGTGGCATTGTGGTTTATTTCTCTCTGGTTTTCTGAAGCTGTCTGATGCAATATAAGCAACATGAAATTGAAAGCTACTTCAAACCCTGTGAAGTAGGAGAACAGAGTGCCCGGTGTCAGTCTGCGTGTTTGGGGTACTCTGGTGATTCAGCTTGATTTCATAAAAGTGATAAGGACCCTCTTTTCTGATTGTCTCAACTGTATGCAAATCTACCCTAGATTTTGGTGTGCACTAATGCCCTCACCAAGCTGTTTTCCACTCGAATATTTTCTAGGTAAATGAAATCCTCCATTGAGGTTGGATATAGATTACTTCTAACTCCTGATATAATCGTAGCTAACCATTTCTTCTGAGCTCATTATTACTTCATAAGACCATGATTTCCCTTCCCTGCCACCATAAAGAATATAAAATCAATATAACTAATTAGATAAACCACTGAAGAACTGCTAAGAGGCAATTTTCATAAGTAAAATTACAGAAGATCTGAAGACAGAATGGGCTTTTCTTGCTCTCAATCTATAAACTTGCCATTTGCCACAACATGTTGACTTTAAAATAATTTTTCAATTACATGCACAATGAGGCTTCTCATTTGTTCATGTATTTTATCACTCCATTTTTTAGAAGTGGTTAAAAGAAAAGGAGAAATACAGCTTCCAACTTGTAAATGACTATGTAACAGGTATAGAAAAGCGTAAAAATGACACAATTTCTTTAAAACAGATGGATTTTAAAAGTTCCCTCTGCAGTACTTTTAATCTAAGTAGAGAAATGATTTTAACAAAATTGCATGATGACAAAACTCAAAGCATGTCTTAAAAAATTGCTGCTCATTATTGCAATGCTCTCTGCTGCAGTTAGTTCACTGACAACCATTTCTCAGCATCTATTCCTACAGCCCTCCCATGCCTCTGAAACAACACATACAACTCCAACAACGGGTTCCTAGGATTTTAATAAAGGTGTTCTGAAAATTCAGCCTGCATAAAACCACAATCTTTCTGAAGTCATTTCAGCTAGATGTTAACATCGAAGTACTCTAGGTCTGCTTCAAGAAAAAATGGACATTATATTGCTTTTTTCTCTACAGAAAAAGGTAGGCTAGTCATGCTGTCTGTGGCATCCCATAAAAATTTTGTCTGTCCCTTTGATGAAATGTCTGTGTTTCCATCTGAATCAGGTTAACATCTCATTTGAGATTAGAGGGAAAGTAGCTGTTATGTGCACTTGCAGCCTGGAAAGCCAACTGCATCCTGGGCTGCACCTAAACAGGAATGACCAGCAGGTCAAGGAAGGTGATTCTGCCCCTTTACTCCACTCTGGTGGGACCCCACCTGGAGTGCTGTGTCAAGCTCTGAGGCCCCCAACACTGTTGAAACAAGTCAAGAGGAAAGCCACTAAGTTCATCACAGGGCTGGATCACCTTTGCTATTAAGACAGGCTGAGAGAGTTGGGGGCATTCAGCCTGGAGAAGAGAAGGCTCTAGGGAGACCTTATAGCAGCTCTACTTTTTAAAGGGAGCCTACAAGGAGAAGAATTTTTTACAAGGGCATGTATGGGACAAGAGGGAACAGCCTTAAGCTGAAGGAAAGTAGGTTTAGATTAGATATTATGAAAAAATTCTTTGCTCTGAGGGTGGTGAGACACTATAACAGGCTGCCCAGAGAACTTGTGGACTCCCCATCCCTGAAAGTGTTCAAGACCAGGTTGGATGGGTCTCCGAGAAACCTGGTCAGTGGAAGGTGTCCCTGCCCATGGCAGGGGAGATGGAACTGGGTGATCTGTAAGGTCTCTTCCAACCCAAACCATTCTATGGTTCTATAATTCTATGTTATGAGGGAGACATCAGTGCTGTATGCTTCCCCATTTCTCTATTATTTTACAGCTTCCATTGAAACATCACCTTTGCTGGGCTGAGCCTTACAGGGGATGTGCTGTCTTTCTTGGATCTCTCATGGTATTGCGTGGAGATGAAGGTGGCACAAACCAGCCTGCCTCACATTTCCTGACTCACTGCATCACAGCGACATGGCTGCAAATGACAAGTGTTGGATGAAGATGTGTGCATGAGAAAAAGGTGAGTGCTTGTATTCAGTGGTGGAAGGTTAGCTACAGGTAGGCTGTGATTCCCTGGAAGTAGTATAGTATAAGTCATACCAGACTGACAGCAACAAAATTAAGGACTGAACTCAAATTGTAAGATGGCTTTGTCCTCTTTGAAAAATAGGGTATGTGGAAGTTGGTTGAGAGAGATTTTTGTCATTACATTACGCAAGTTGACAGTGAAATATTTTTAAGAGGAAACTGAGAATATCATGCAGACATGAGGGAACTCCAACACTACCATTATGTGCAGGAAGTAGTAAACATGTGGAATAAATTACTTGGAAAGGCTATTGAGGAAAAGAAACAAATGACAGACAAAGTCACTCAGCTTTTCTAGAGGCAGAGGGAGTTATCTGAAGGAAACAGGTAAGGAGGAGAGAGATGAGCTTCCCGCAGTCAGGTGTGCTGAGCTAAAGGAGACCTTCCTTGGTTGTAAACTACTTTGTGTTTGCAAGAATGGATGGGTAGCACTGGCAGTGCCAGCCTGCACACCATGAGGTACCTTGTACCCAAACAACCCAGGCACAGTATTTCCAGGACCAGAGCTGCTCTGGACACAACCTTCTGGCCAAACATTATGTCAAAAACGGCTGTGAAATGTGACTCCTTACATATTTTCCAGCCCTTAATACAACAGCCAGTTCTCCCTCAGGAAACTTGCCTTTGTCTCTCTGGCCTCTGCAGCTCTGTCAGTGGGACAGGTCTGGGAACACCCCCAGGAGGGACCAGTCAGGAAGTCAAGAGCGCACTCGTTTCACAAAAAAAATCCCTACACTTGAGACAAAAACGGGCTAGATCTCTGCCTGTGTCTTCTGTTCTCCTCCCACTGGTGGTGGTAGTGCTGTGGCAGGTGTTGGGGGGTGGAGGTTCAGCATAATCCCCCATGACCCACAGCTCTTGAATAGGCCATGTTTATTTCTGAAGTGAATGCTTTTCTTTTCTTTTGGACTCTGCAGTATTGAGGCCATCCTGCAGCATGGGCTGGTACCAATTTTTTGTTTATGGACTGTAATCTCCCCACAATGCGTACTTACTGCAGTGTTAGGAAAGCACAGTACAACAACAGTTGGTCAAAAATCTGGCTGAAAGTTACCTGCTTAAAAAAAAATGGTTTTGAATCTATTCTGGAATATCTTGGAGTTTTCTTTGAATAATAACTCTTTTGGAAAGGAATAATTTTTTTCTCTTTCTTCTATGAAAGCCTTCCTCCTGTTAAGGTGATGTAAATTCATAACAACCCCTCTCAGCCCCCAGAATGAGAACACACTTTTTGCAGACTGCTCCTATTCTGCCTAGAAGCTGTCATTTTTAATGTGACTTTCCAAAGTTTTCTCAGCAATTCCCATTCCCTACGCACTATGTACTTCATAGAAATGCACATACTGTTCTTCAGACTATGTTATATATATTCAATCATGTGAATCATAAATTTCTTAGTTCTCATGAAGATTGCATGTTTGTCACTATTTCTAAATTTCATATACTTACCTGACAGGATTATTTTGGAATGAAAAAAATATGGCAACAGCAGAAACATCTTGAGAGAGGTGTAGGTGGGAGGAGACAGAGACAATAAACAGATATCACACACAACACAATATAATGCAACAAATAAGGGTCTGACTCAAATCACTTTAAAGGACGGAGAGTAGCCCCTTATTACCAAACTACAAAGGCTGCAGTAACTCCTTTCCCCGAGGTAGCGCTGCTATCAAGAAAAAGACCCCTAGTAGTATTTTTATAGCCTTTGCTTGAAATGTTTTTGAAGGAAAGCTCTGACTTCTAAAGAGTTCTGAAACCGTATGGCGTCTCAGGATAGATCTTAATGAAATTTGCCGCTATCAAAACTAGACTGCCTAGAATATGGCAGAGCCTATTAGGACCGCAATAACAACATTGATTTTAGGGATTTTTCCCTCCCTCCAAATACACTGCACACTTTTTTGATGTATGAAGAGACTGAAGCTTCTTAAAAGATATTTTCAATGGGATAGTTCTGAAGACTTCAGATAAAATATTTCAACACAGTACCTGCAGGGACAGGAGAAATTGCTTCAGTTCATTTTGCCTTAGTTAGAGTCGTGTTAAATCAACTGCTCTTGGCGTTTGCAGGACTTTGTAGACATTCTTTCAAAAATGTTTGAAAAGCTTCAAATAGATGAAGGTCTTCAAAAGGGAACTATCACATGGGATTGACATCAGTAATGCTCCAAAGACTGTCCGAAAGGGCCAATATAGTATATAAATGAAGCTTTATTACCTTTTTTTTCATCTCAGATACTAGGCATGTTCTGTCTTTGTTACATGATCCATTTGCTGCTAAGACAATACCTGATGCATATCCTGATTACTAGGACACACGAGGGCCTGATTCTTCATAGCCTTGAAGGAGATAACAGCTATTTGCATGTGACTTTCATGTGCTTACAGTTTAGCCAGTAATTTGAGAAGTTTTTCCACCAGCAGCAGTGAGAACACCAAGTGCAATGTAAATCAGACATGGTGACATCCATTCCCTTCCATCGCCTTTCCTTTTAGTGATGTGTAACATGGCACAGTCCGGTATAAGTTGAGAAGAGCAGTGTTTCAGTTTGAGCACCTGCAATGTAAGCTGCACTTCTCAGTACATGCAGTCACAGGGATTTGAAAGCCCCATTTACACAGGTAGCTCCCATTATGTTTAAGCAGCTCTATTAATATAAATAAGGATTTAATTACTGAAATTGACAAACGGTGAGACTTAAATGACATACCACTGGAAAGTCACACTTGTAATAGTATAAATTCCTAGAATCTAAACAAGAGGATGTATTTGCTCATCCATACTTGTGTGTGTAATTAAGCCACACTTATTCTAACAGAGGGAGGAGGCATCTACCTGCATTACTGTCTGTTTTGAGTGGGAAAGTGCAAGATGCTTTCCTTCCCACTGGAGATGAGAAGATCCAGTGCAGGTCCTTGTAAAAGACTGTACACCTGAATGCAGGATGAAAATTTGCTTTCGCATGGAAGTGGTCTTTGTATAGGGAAGATGGTGACTGGATGCGTATCCTGGGCTATGAAGAGTTCCTTTAGATACCTATTGCCTGACTCTGAAATTCACCCCTAGAGCCTGATCCGGCCATTTCTGTGAAAAATCAGTTTAAAAAAACTAAGAGGAGCAATATAATCATAGGAGTGTCTCTAACACAGGTACCATACCACAGTGCTGTGTATTTTCCTGATAGATCAGTGTGCCAAACCCAGGTTTTTCACATCATTTTAGCCTTGTTATCATGTGAGAGAAATGTGTTTAACTGAAATAGAGTGGTGTCTACCAACTTGTAATAAATTTGGTCAGCAGCCTGGAAATTCTGTTGCTTGTGATAAACAATCCTCAAAGTGTCATATTCTTATAAATATGCAGCCCTTGCTGCGTAATTTTAAAGAAAACTTTTTTTTCTCTTTGGTCACAGACTTAGATACATACTTATTCTTCTCAGTAGGAATCAGTAGATTTATAGCAGGAACGAGTGTGAATCACAGAGTTTTCCAAAAGTGCGGTAAACAGCTCAGATACAATAATATCAGAAGTGGCCTTTAAAATGAGTTATAAGAGTAAGTTAAGATAAAAGATGCACACAAGATGATGTACTTTCTCGTTAATCCTTATTGTACTTACAGATTGTTGCTATAGAGACCAGAGAAGCCAGGTATTTTCTTTCTCTGGGAAGGCAAAGATATCTTCACATTTTCTTGTCAAATCTCTCTTGCATTATGGGGCTTTGAAGCAGCTTTGATGGAAGTGTTTTCAGAGGGAATAAGAGCAGAAGGCAGTCTCCCCATGATGAAAGTACCTGTTTGCAACCTCTAACCCAGGCATCTGGGAAAGTTTAAACTGAAGGAAAAGAGGCAGCAGGTATTGTTCATTTCTGTTCACTTGTTGCACCTTAGTATATTCAGTTCAAGTTGAAATTTTCATATATAATCCTAGAATGAGAGTGTAATTCTTTCTTTGGACTCAAGAACTTTTTTATTCTAATACAGCCTTTACTAAAACATTGTATTGTTGCTCAAGGTGAAACTTCGGGATGAATCACTGGTCCTTTAACTTTTGAAGAATCACAGAAGAATCCAGGTTGGACATTGAAAGTATCTGCTCCACACCTTTACCCAAAGCAAGGCCAGCTCTGGGGCCTGACCAGGCTGCTCAAAGCTTTGTCTGCTTGGGTTTTTAAAACCTCTGGGGATGGTACAACCTTTCAGGGAAACTTGGTCTGTTGCCTGACTCTTATCATGGGGAAAAACTCCTTACATCCTGGATAAATCTCTTTTGTTACTATTTTCCCCATTATCTTTTATCCTCTCCCCATGTGTTACTGTGTTCAGTTCAGTCCCATCTTCTTGGTGACCCTCTGTAGGCACTGGTAGCCAGTGGTATTATTGGGTTTCCCAGCCCAGCTCCTCACAAGACAAGTCCTCCAGTCTCCATCATCTCTCACCTTGAGGCCACTCCAGTTTGTCCATGTCTGTCCTGTGCTGGGAGGACCAAAACTGGATATAGTATGTAGATGTGGTCCAGTGTCACTGTTTATACAACTCAGAGTGCTGTCAACCTTGTGTCTGCTAAGAAGCACTCTGGCTCTGAGTTTGCTCTCCACCAGGGTCCTTCAGTTCTTTTCAGCAGAGATGTTCCTCAGCAATCATTCTTGACCCATTTGTTAATGTGTGAATAGTCCTGTGCTCCCTCATTTTTTTCTTTCCATCTTATACTGAGCTCTCCTTCATGACATCTTGCAATATCAATAAACAGTCTTTTTCAAACCTCAAGCCAACTGCCTACATTAATCCTTGTTTCTTCTTTCTCTTGAAGGTGAGCTACGTATTTTTTGTGCTGTTGTAGGCCACAATGATTTGAAACAAAAGCCTTCGTCTGAAATACCTTATGACAAGGCTTTTACTCATTTGAGGGTTACACTTCATGTAGTGTAACCATCCTACCTATCCACTGAATTTACAGCAGTACGGGCATTTTTTTATAAAGTGCTTCTCATTTAAGTTTATTTATGAATCTGGCTTGAGTTATTCATCCTCAGTATGCATATCACCAACCAAATCTCACTGTGATCTCCTCACAGACCAACTGGTCTGATAGAGTTATGCTCCACCGAAAAAGGAGAGAGACTGTGAGCTCACCAGCACAGCAGAGTTTGCATGAGAGACAAAGTAATTTCTTAGAGCAGCTCCATCTTCCCATTTCTTCACTCCTTGAAGTACAGCATCAAAGATGGGAAAGAAAAACGGTTTTAGTTCCTCCTCATCTGCCTTCCCAGGTTTGCACTGTTAGTACAATAGCTGCCTGGAAATGCAGGACAGGCCAGACACACCGGCTTTCTGTCACAGGAGCCACTGGCATCCACAGCCTCTTCTAGAAACATGAAGGAAGCCTGCAGTAACAACACTGTGTGCTGCTCTGTGGTGGGGACTCTGTGTCACCCAAAGACTGCCAGGTAAGTGCTTGTCATTGTCAGTGTGTCTGGCATAATGAGTCAATTGCATTTAGTATTTCTGAATGGAGAGCTGCTCTGGGTAACAAGCCAATGGATTTCTCAAGCTGAGAGTCCAGCAGGCAGCTGTGACTCAGGTTTCAGCTTTTCTTTCTTTATTAATTGATATCCTAAATGCTAGAGGGAAAAAAGTGTTTAACAGAAAATATTAACGTGTTCCTTAGTCACTTGGAAACTTTTAAAATATTTCTTTGTTTTTCTGCTGGTAACCTTTACCACTCTCATGGCAGTTCTGCTTGTTCAGAGGTTTTTAAATTGATGAGTTTGCCTTCCTATCAGCCAGAAACCCTCTCTTCTTTTGTTAAAGTCTCATCCCTGGGAAATGGCTGCTTCCCAAGTACACATACTTAGGAAAGAAGGTGCAATTCTGCCATTGCTCTGCATCTTGGATAAGGTTTTCTTCTTTTTGCTCTTCTTAGACTTCCAGAATCAAAGTTTTGATTGGCTCGCAAAAGGCCATTAGGATTATCAACACAGAATGATTTCCATTTCATCCATACATCAGAATCTTTGCAACTTCTGACAATCAGGGCCCTGCTGAATGATGTCTGGGATAAGAAGAGCTAAAGAAAACATAGTGGGCTTGGTGGTTCAGTCTTCAACAAAAAAACCCCTGAGAGGTGAAACAATAATCAAGTCTCTGCAATGTTTTACAAGAGAACAAGTCTCTCTCTCATACTCGTGAATGTCAGTTGAAATGACCTTTTAAAAGTATGATGGTTCAGAGAGAAAAAGAAAAATGTATTCTTTTGCATTGAGAATGTCATCAAAATGTTAGAATCTTTAGATTGGATTTGAAAAAAAAATTGTTATCTTTGCCAGTTTGCTTCAAATGTTGAAGATGGAAAAGTATTGCATTCTATAAGGCTTTGAGATTTGAAATAGAAGAAAACAGAGTTGAGGAGTTTGCAGTGGTTTGTGGTTTGATTGATCACTTTTTCTCTATAACATGCATTAATGACTGTACTATTCTCATAAATTCTTCCTTTGACCTTTCTGCTAAAGTATGATGACAAAATGACAAGCGCATTTCTCACAGCTTTTGGACCAAGAACAGATTGTGTATTATCCCTTGAGAGCCTGGGCTAGCATTGTTCCAAATATTTTTCTTTCATGTGGTAGCCTAAATTCTTTATTCTCCACCTCTTCAGGATCCATGCTTAATATTGATCCAAAGGGCGGGTTTTTTGATTAATTTTATATTGCATGTATTTCCTTTTTTGATTACATTGTCTTATGAGTTCATGAATCTTTCTAAGTTAATTCTAAGTTTCAGGAAGAAATCCCCCTGGTAGATGGAGAAAAGGTCCATCTTAGATTTTTTGTGCAAAAGAAAAAAATAAATTTGAAATTACTACAATGGTTGTTCTTACGTTTTATTCTAAAAGGTAGCTTAAAATCAATTGTAGTCATTTTCTGTCAAAGAAAAGATGCCTGCGATCTCACAACTTCCACAAATCATGGTATGCCTGATGGAAATGAAGACTTACTGATAAATGAAGGTGCTGTTGCAGTTGTAAATTGTTGTTGCAAACATGAGTTCTTACACAAAAGGAATTGTTGATGAAACTGTTTTTCACGCTTGCTGGGTGAGGTTTTAGAGCAATGTGTGGTATGAACGCTGCAGGCTTGGCTAGGTGGCCATAGCCATGACTGTGTGTTCACATAAACGTGGTACCCCATGCACCCTAATTTGCACAGCCAATGCTTTGGAGCAGGGAGGCTTGGAGCCTGGGAGAGCAGGGACCGGGCAGACCAGGTCAGAAGATGGGTCAGTGCTCACCAGCCCAGGGGGAAGATGCATACTCAGCCTAGAAGGTCTGCTTGCTGGATGCCCTGCTGCATTTGTTTCCGTGGCAGACTGATTTCCACATCCTTTCATTCTGCTAGGAAAAAAATGAACAAAAACAGGCTGGAAAGTTTACAGTGAGTGTTTGATTTATTTATAATTAAAAAGCAGCTAATTTAGATTGTTCGGATATGAAGACACGCTGACCACATTAAAAGGTTACAGGTGGTGAGTCATCATGTGGTAACAGGATGATTTTTGGTATCGCTTTGGTATCGCTTTTGATATCTTTCATTGATGCTATGAACAATACTGTATAAAGTAATGTAGGTAATGATATACAGAGTGGATTTCTTATAAGGAATTTCAAATAAAAAAAGACAGATCTTCAGATGGATCTGTGGTCAGATCTGGCAATAGTGCTCTTAGTTTACATGAGCTGAGAGCTTCACTGATTTTTGTTGAGGAGAAACATCAGTGCCAAGAGCATTAAATATTAGAAAAGACTTCAGAAAAGTGATGTGTTGCCAGCTGGTGCCTTAATAAATCTGTCAAGGCAACACTGGACCAAAAGTGGTAACTGATCTTTTTAGGGTCCTAGTAACAATACCATTACTTTGATGTTTTTCCCTTCAGCGGTGAAAATGGTATTTTCAAGTATAAACTTGAGCGATTCAGTAATAACAAAGTAATGTACACAAATGCTGGAGATTTCCTATTGGAATGAAAATTAAATTGCAGAACTTTCCGCTGGAAATTAAACATAGGGTGGTAGAGGTTTCTGAAGTCACCACATTAGTTCTGATTTGGCTGGTACCTAATTCCAAGGACATGAACAAAGACAAGAAATACAGGTAGGAAGTCAGAACAATTTTTCTTGTCCAGTGAACTCAGATCCATCCAGAATGTGCACAATATGTTGTTGTAAAGTGGCAGAAAATAATTTGTTGTTATCTACCTCTAAGCAGCTTTGAGATTTACGTGGTAAATTATGCACAAGATAGACAAAGACTGTAAATTACCCCAAAGATCCCTCATGGCTGCAGCTCATAGAGTGGGAAGTTTGCATTGCTGGCTCCAAGAATAATAAAAGAAAGACTGTTGTAGGGCAAAAGGTGGTGGGTTTAACTTCTGGTTTTGCTTACTAAACACTGTACGGCATTGACAAAAAATTTTACAAATACAGAGATAGGTGAGTGCATTATTCATAGCAACCCTTTTATTAGCAGACACAGAGGTCCTGGAAGGTGGTAACCAACAACTTCCAGGAAAAATGTCCTTCCAGATGTCACCTATCCAGACCTCTAAAATCAAGAGACCAACTTAAACATAATATGATTTTTAAAAGTAACCATTCATGGACATTTTTATTTGCCTTGTGAAATATAAGCCTTTTATTTTGATTTTGATTTCCAGCTTTTCCATTCAATCCTGAGTGCTGGAAGCTTCCTTTCTTTGAATTAAAGTTAAAATTTCTATATAAGTAATTGATTTCTGGAACTGAAACCTGAAATGAAGTGCTTCAAGTAAAGCTTGGACTAAGCTATCAAAAGCTGATAACACTGAGAGTTATAAGAGCGAGTGACATGCATTTCGTGGGGATTCACTTAGTGATGGAAAAGATGCTCCTTAGAAGTAAATTTCAGTCTGGAAGAGTTCAGAGGGGAGAGGCTAATAATAATAATAGTAATGACATAAATATGAAGTCAAAGAGAGATGCCAGTGATGCTGAGGATAATTAGTTCACAGCTTGAATTTATTTGCTATTCTGGCTGTGTCAATAATTACTTGCAACAACCTACAAATTTTTGTTGTTTTATTTGGGTTTTTTTTATATTTTCTTGATTGAGAGCATAATTTGGTCTTCTAGTATGGTGGATCCACTACAAAAGCGCATCTTGCAAGTTGTAACAGGATTTAAAAGTGAAGTGCCAGAGAGAGGTATTTTCTGTGATTGTTGCAATTAAACGCTCTCTTGAACATGTAAATTTTTATGGACATTTCTGTTAACAACCGCATTCAGGTTTTCCTTGAAAGAACCCCTGAAAATTCTGAATTCTTACTGGCAGGAAAATATTCAGCATCATTAGTAAATGTATTTTCATTCTTTTTCTGCTGAAATAAGATTGTGAAAAATAAAACCACAGGATCTCCTTTCGGACAAACTCAGACTTAAAAAATTTTCTTTGTCTCCTCAAATGTGGTGTATCAAAAACTAGTCCAAGTCAGATTTCTGACATCAGATTTCTGGCCTCACTTCAAATACTATAAAGCCACAGGCTACATTGTTATTCTGGTTATGTGTTGACTCCAGGGAAGCTTCTCCACTTGCAGTATCTAATTGAAATTGCTCGACAGATCACTGTGTAATCGGTTCCTTTGGATGTTGTCTCTACTGAGAGTCCTGGAGACCTCTGAGCTTCATTCTGTGCAAGTACCACATGTGCACCCTGGCTTTGGCCAACAGCAGCTGACCCCAGCCATGGTGACCCTGTGGAGGACACCCAGGCACATGAGCCAGGAGAGAGCCAAGTGTCACAGCCTGGACCATTGAGGGACCACGATGTCAGGAGTTATTATGGTGGATTCTGAGGTCTGCCCCTATAACTCTGGAGGTGTAAGTAAAAAAAGTCCTGGCCAGCAAGGACAGTGTTATGTGGGATGTGATCATCAGAGAAACCGTGGTAGAAGCACTTCTTACCCCAGCCGTGTCTCTAAATAGCAAAGGGGGTGGAAGCACTAAGGGAAAAAATGGAAATAGTGTCAGGGATCAGTGTGATTCCTGCCAGGCTGTGAATGTCAAAGTGACCGTCTGATGTACTGTGTCAAGGCCACTGAAATATTTCACAGTTAGGAGGAAAAAAAATTAACTTAAAACATTAACATAAATCCAGCAAGTCTTGCATCTCAAACTTACGAATTTATTGTTTAGGCTTATACCTGAACTTTAAGATTTTAGAATGCTCTTCTACCTATTATTTCTATTCTTCCAGAGGAAAACAGGGTTTCCTGATTTTTAGCTCGCCAACATTTCTCAAGTTTGCACGACCCAGTTATTTGGAACTGATACTGAAAGAGGCTAAAATGAAGAAACTCTCCCCTTAGCACTTGCAGAAAGACTAGTCCTGACAAGAGCTGGTTTACTGCTTCAACAAAAGCTGGGTATTGGTGCTCAGACAGTGACTTCCTTAATTTCACCCACTTGACTTTAAAACAGCAGCGTACACTTGTTTAAGGACTATTTTAATTAAAATGGATTGTTTACATATATTATATTTAGGGCTAAATATAAAGTGATATTGTAAACACATTGAGAAGAAGAAAATCTTGAGTCTTTCAAATGCAATTGAAGCAAAACTGAGGGTATTTCTTACATGGTTTTAAATCAGTCTTCTTACCAAGAAGGAGATTAGTAGTTTGTACAAGATGTGGTAATTTACAGTGGACTGGACAGTAAAAGTTGCTCCCAAACAGCTGATCCTAAAAGTCAGACTGTTTTCTTCCCCTCTGAAGACACAGGCACACTTCAAGTAAGCAAGGACTGTGTTTGAAAAGCAGGGAGTAAATGCCTGGATGTCAGCGTACCTGGAGTGATGCAAGACTCCCTGGGATGCTTCTCCAGCTCTGAAAAAAGCTAAAAACTGTTCTTCTCTCCTTCTCTCCTTCTCTATCTCTTTGAAGGATGCCAACTGAGAACCATAGAATTGTTCAGGTTGGCAAAGACCTCTAAGATCTTCTGAGTCCAACTGTTAATCCAGCACTGCCAAGTCCACCACTAAACCACATCCCTGAGTGCCACATCTGCATGGCTTTTAAATGCCTCCAGGGATGGTGACTCAGCCACCTCTCTTGGCAGCCTGTTCCATCACCAGAAAACCCTGCCATTAGAGCTCATTTGTAAAAATTGAAATTTGAACATTCTCTCCTGCCACACAACTGACTATGTGTAGTTTTAAACATGTTTTGCCAAAGTTGAGTCAGATGCTTTTATGGTGATGGCAAATGACTAGTTTTTATAAGGCAAACAGTCCGGGTGATCCTGAGATTGGCCCAGCACACCAAGATTCTGTGGGGCAAAGCACTTGCCTGGTACAAGGAGGATTTGCTGTGGACCAGCACAGGGAAGATTAACAGCGGTGGAGGCAGATAAGAAAACAACAGGTTAAACCAGCAGCTTTCTTTGGCTACAGGAAGAAAGTCTAAGGAGCAGCCCTGGCCATGGAAGCTGCTGGTTATGAGCCTAAGGAGAGGACCCATAGCAACAGTCCCACCTTCTGTTGCTTATGGGTGACGTCAGGTGACAACAGGACTGCTGCAGAAGCACGACAAAACATGAGTGGTGGTGAAAAGCAGGCAGTGTCCCAGAAATGTCAGGGTGCTGGTGTGGTGTGGGCGGTATGAACATGTGCCCCTGGCTAGCACGAAAACAGGAGCAACACAAAGTCCAGGGGCAGTCTTCCCACCCTCCAAGGATGAATTTGGCAAAAGGGCAGATGAATTTGACAATTCACCATTGTCAGCTCAAGCTCAGTAAAGCCAGGGAAGAAGCTAAGGGACCAACATGTCTGAAGTGCTGTACCCTCAATCTGTTATTGCATCTGGGGATGCTTTGATTTCCAGGGAAAGAAAGAGAACCTGTGACAGCTCCATAGCATGTGCCCGACCTCACAGATCTGCCGGGGCCACCACGCCAGGCATTATGGACACACCACTCTGGCTGTGGTAAGTCAGTAGGCAGTGCCACACAAATCAAGCCAATAAAAAGTTGTTAGGAGAAAATATTCAGTAATTTGCATCAAGCTGGGAGAGGTCTGCAGGGAGGAAGTGTTTAGAGGAGGTGTGGTGCAATCAGTCTGTAGGTGCCTGGGTACGGTGCTAGCTGCAGCTGTTTTCTTATTAGGAAACTGGCTCAGCTTTACAAGCTCAGAGCCTTTTCTGTAATTTCCCCAGCGTGCAGTACAGGACATAGCAATCACCTCAGTACCTTCCTCATGCAAGTTGCTGCAAATATCCCATTACGTTTCTCATGTGCTTTTCAAGGTAGTGCCAGTAATTTCTTCAGTCAGAACAGACCTTCCCTCTATTACAGTGAGATGAAGAGATTTCCTTTATGCATATTTTCGTTAGTCCAGTTTTGGGGGGCACCCAGGCTTGAAATGAGGTAAAAGCTTTAATGAGTGCTAGAGCTGTCTGGCTGATTTTAAGAGGTTTGTAAAGCTTTAATCCTTCAGCTAGAGACTTAAGGCATACTTCTGTCATACTCTATAAGCTGTGAACTGAGGGAGCTTTGTTGAGTGGGATAGGAGAAAAGACAACTGAAGCTCACATCGCTCTGATCTTGCTTCACAAAACGAAGAAAACTAGGGCTGTTACGGCTGTGTGCCTGCTGATTAATGGCTTACCTTTTCCAGGTGCTGGGGACTTGGGGAATACAAAACCTTTCACAGAGTGTTTACCCCAGTGATTCCACTGCTTACTCGCATGTATAATGTTGATGGTGCTGAGAATTATTGTAGTATTCATTAAAAGAAGTGTGCCGACTAGACTGCAGTGAATTTTGAAGCAACCAGTTGTCTAAGTCTTACACCTTTTCCTTTCAGATTTGTTTATTTTCAGAATAGCAGTAGTTCTGTTTTTCCAGAAACCTTGACCATACTGGTGCAGGTTTCCTTTTCCTGTGTATTTCTTTACACACGCTGAGTGCTGCCCATGGCCTGTTTTCTTTCTGGTTTAGCTCTGCTGCTGCCATTTCATTTCAAACGCTTTTTGGAGAACCTAAGGAAAGGAAGCTTGATGCCAACAGTGTCATAAAGCTGAGACCAACAATTGTGAATAGACAGAATAAACAGGCTGGGAAAATGAGGGGAAAAAAAATGCTTTCATTTGATTTTGCACTTCAATGTTTTAGAACAGCCATATTAATAATAAGCTCCTCATATGAACTTGATGGGATTCTTTTAATTACACTGGCTGTACTTGAACCTGTACAATATTAAAGCAAATGTCCAGGACCTTACACATTTTCATGGTCCTGCCACCAAAAGAATGCATAGATGAATGACAAACAGCAACTCAATAAGCTGCCTGGGAGAGCAAACTTAGAAGGGCTGTGAAAACAAAGAAAGGAGATGAAGAAGGAACAAATAACTTAGTTATTCAAGAATGTAAAAACTTCTGTCCCTGAAATTTTGATTAGTTCACTTACAAACATTGTGAAGAAGGGAAGGATGAATGTGCAGTAATTTATCGGTGAGGGTCATTATTCCACACACAAGAGATTGCACTAAAATAAACACTGAAGAGGTAATGAAAGCATAAAACAAACAGGGATTAAAGTTAACATCACTGACAGATGAAGGAAGGTAATGCAGTTCATTAAGTGAGGTAAACAAACCCATCTGATTTCTGCCCTAATGCAGTTAAAATGCTTTTGGAGAGATCCCTCATTTTTGTTGATCTTTCTCTACAGCATAGTGTCTGGCTTCTCCTCCAAGAAACTGGGCTGAAGGCTGCATTGGCAACTCACAGAGGTTTTGAGTCAAGGAAGATAGTTTAAACTTGGTGCATATGAAGAAAGTTGCAAAATCAGCCTGAAACAAGGGCAGAAATTACACGGAAGAAAAGGAGGGTTTAAGATTCCCTTCTTAAATTAAGTGCAGTGTTGAATGTTTCCCTCAGCTGATCAATACTTACCACTTTTAACTCTTGTTTTCTCTATTATTCCATCATCAATAAAATGGAGGGGAAGAAAAAGAGAAGAAAAGAGAAAGAGAAACGGAGAGAGGAGGAATAGAGTTACAAATTACCTGTTCAGCCTTAATCTTGAGTACTTTCCAAATTGTAAAAATGTAATATGTTTCACCTAAAAATATTTTTCAAAATATTTTTCAGTTTTCCATTTTTCTGTGGAAAAATTACTAGCTTTCATACAATGTTGGTTACCTTTCTGAGGAAGTGCATCTTTTTCTGTCATCATTACCTTTGCAAAAATGGTTCAAACGATTAAATAACATGTGGGAGTCTGTCTGAATACTTCTGCTTTATGAGTCACTGCTAATAATGTCTTTGCAATAGAGAATGTAATCTGCTTTGCCCTCAGTTCCTACAGAACTGTGACTTGTGTAATCCGCTTTCTGGAAGTTACAAATTAATATTTAGCTTTGCAGAAAACAAAAGAACAAAACACAATGAGCCAAAAAACAACCAACAACATACAAAAAATCCCAAATCTATTTTTGAGCACCAGATCTTCTGCTTGGGGTTTATGAGGCGTATATCTATACTACTGGGAAATTGTGATGGGTTCAGAAATTATTCTGAACATGGGATACTCCTGCTCAACTTGCCCTGCTTCCCACCTAGCTAACAGCCTGATGGCTGTAGAGTCATGATTGTGGATGATCTGATACCTGAGTAACATGAAGCTCTTATTGCCAGACATGTACCGGTAGAACACTCTGTGCTCCAAAAAGCACATTTCAGACATGCCTCAGCTCTTGTACCTTAACTAGCTGGCTGTACACCCTTCACTGTGTGATTTACAGGCAGCCCTGGGCTGATGACACTGACGAATCAAGAGTGGGATGGGCGCATGTCTCAGATGGGATAGTCTGGGTGTTAATCCATGCTCTTTAATCCATGGCAATGGCTAGCTGAGGACCTGCGAAAGAAAGTGTTGCTCTGTGAAACGGGCAGTGCATGGACTGCAGAGTCAATAAAATCTGAAGTGTAATCTTTTCCTCTTTTCCTTGTTTCCCAAGGATGAAGCATAGATGTAGCAGAGTGACTTATGTCCCAAGATCTACTGTCTTGCACTTTTTCATCTTCAGCCCTTGGTGTCACTGGGTTTGCTGTATTAGCCTACTGCTTTATTAGCACTGTAAATGTTCTTTCCTGTTCCTCTGTTACATTCGCACCCTTATTCAGTGAAACCATTTCTTAATGTATAGGTTTGATAACTGAAAAAACATCTTTCCTTTTTCTTTTTTTTTTTTCTTCCCTGGGGTTGTTTCCTAGGTCCTAAGACTTGGTATTTTAAGGGTCTTTGGAGGATTACACTTAGGATTTAATTGTAAAATCATAGAGATGTGAAATTGGATACGACTTCACCTCCTGTATTAGCCCCGTCGGTCCCAGTGATATTTTAATTGAGTTACACATCCGTGATGTCCATCCTGATGTCTGGTTGCAGTACCAGTAGTTCAGACAAGGATCAAATCATATTTTTCTTCCAAGGAACTATCATATAGACTTCCTACATATACTTTTGGAAAGATTGAAAATATATTAAACATGCAGCACATATTTTTATATTTTTTCATCCATCAATTTTATTCTTATTCAGTGTGAAAACTGTCAGGCTGATACTTAGATTAATCTTCCAGACTGCACACATCACCTGTAAATCACTCTGCTTCAATAGGGAAACCATTGGCTTGTGGAGCACTGGAGAGTATTTTTTATGGGCTGCCTTTTCCCTAGATGCAATAATCTGCCTGTCTCATCAGAGGCACACTGACACGCACGGATCAAGAAAGTCCTGCTGCGAGGCAGGGCGAGGACAGGAGCGCTCACTGTTGCTGCTGACTGACGAGGGACAAGGAGGTCTCACTTCCTGTTGCAATGTCTGATTTAGGTATAAAAGATCAAGCAAAGAGAAATGATAATTCATGAACCCCATGAAACTGGGAGAACCACAAGTTGATGACAAGCACAACATATTTGCAACTCTTTACTTTCTAAGAATATTACAGAATTAATTGATCTTTATATTTTGAAAAGATACAACTTTGTAACCCATACAACTTTGATCCCCAAAGCTTCATCACTTTGTACAGGAAAAATATCAGCCTGTTTAACTCATCCTTCACAAAAGAGTTGTTCCCATGCTTTAACTTTTTGTATTTGCTTCTTTTAATTAATTTGAGAAGCTATTCCACGGTATCAGTGCTTTCAACTGGTGCTGAGAGTCTGTTTCTATTTATTAGAAAACACATGTCACTCAAGTAGCCCATCTATAATTTTATTCTCATTGTTTACAGCCTGTAGAGATTTGTATACCCTTTATATTCATGCTCCTGCAACCACTTTCCAGTAAAATTCTCCAATTTCCATATCTGGCTCTGTCAGTCTTCTCCAAGGCCACTGATTTCCATGATGTTTGAGCTATTTCTTTTGCAGGGGAAAATACTTTCAGTGGTCATCTTGTGGGCTTGTTGTAGGATATATTTGAGTACCAGATTTCATTTTTATTAAACATCATCACTCATATAAAACAGTTGTTATTCAGGTCCTTTTATTTAATGGCTGAGGTCTGTAGAAGGACCATCCCCAAAAGCCAACTAGGCAAAGTTCCAATCTAACTATTCAAGCCACATAGCAAAGTCAGGACCTCAGTGTGTTGCTGGAAGTGGGGACCATCTTCATGTCTGGGCATAACCTAGTAGTTCAGTGATATATTTGACCCATCTGCTTTCATTCTACTGATTTTGGATTTGGTTTGTGCGCAAGGGCTTGTGTGCAATTATTGAAAACACTCAGAAATTTAGATTTACGTACTAGTAATATCTGAGGCCACAAGTAACAAGACAGAATAAAAAAACAGCAAAGAATTTGAGGAAAGAGATGTTGAATGAGCATGAGAGCAAGAGTAGGTATTTATTTCTCTGTTGTCACCTGGAGGTCATAAAGAAACCCTGGACAGGTTGCCACCAGAGGCAGGCTTGCCTGCTGCTGTTCAGCCAGATGACACTTGCCCTGGTGGAGCACCGTGTTGAGAGAGTGTGTTGGTTTGAAAACAAACCAGTGGGAGATCACAGGTCGGGATTAAAATTTAATAGGAAAAATTAAAAATAAGTGAAGTAATACAAGGAAAAGCACTGGCAAAGTCAGATACAACCTGACACCCAGTTAGGGTGGTGGTAGCAGTCCAAATGAAGTAGTTCAGCTGAAGGAGCAATCCTGCGGAAGGTCTGGTCTCCAGTTGAAGGTCCTCTTATTCTCTGGGAACCCAGCAGATGGGGGGCTGTGCTGTTCCAAACCTCTGATTATATACAGATGGGAACTCTCAGCTCCTCCTCCTGGGCGGAGCCTCTCACAATGGGATGGTGAGTCACGAGGCAAGGCATTGATGGACCCATTAACAGGAGATAGCCCCGGAGGGAGTTATCAAGGGTGAGTCATGGTAGCAGATAATGAGCACTGCCCCACCTGTTTTAACAGCTTATGAAGATGGTGATAGAACACATGCTTTTGGTTACATCTTACACTGTAACCTAGGACAGAGAGCATCTCCACTTTGTTTGTTCCTGAGCTCCATTAGATGCTGTGAGCTCCCAGCTGGTCCTCCCACACATAGTGGGAATAGCCAGCAATAGCAAAAGCATTCTCCAGCCACACAGTTCTCTTCCTTTGGAAGGTTTTGGTTTTCTCCTTACTCAGAAAGATAAGAAAACTTTTCTGCTAATATTTTCTCTTAGGTAATTATCTCAGTTCACATATTGTTAAAAAAATTAAATAACCACAGCCATCTCCCTGCCTGTAATGTGAGAATGAAGAACTCTTAAGGTTAAAAGCAGTGAAAAGATCAGAGCAGAAACTAACTCAGATGCTATTAGGGTGGAGTTTTGGGTTTCTTTTTCTGATTAGATAGAGCCTACATCAAAGACAGCTTTAAATTAGTATTAAACTTCATTTGCATACCTTCCTGACAGGGGAATGAATGAATGAGAGGTGAAAGGAGGAGATGGAGAAGCACTTCAGTGACAGGAAAGGGACAGAAAGAAGAGAATGAGTATGAATTCAGAGATGGGAAAGGCGAGCAGAAAAGCAGAAGGAAATCAGAGTGGTTTTGCTGCTGTACACCCATCCTTATTGTATAGGTGAGAGAATTTTGCAGGGAAGTCACCTCCATGGACCAGTGTGAGATCTTACAACAAAGAGGTAGGCAGAGGTGGGTGTCTCTGAATGCACAATGGTCCTCACACAAGCAGGAAACGTGTGTTTCCTCAGGTCTATGTCTAAGTCGGATATTCTCTGTGTAACATTCAAATATCCACAACAAATTGTCGTGGAGACTCTGGAGTCCAAAGAAGCATGTGGTTGTCATAAAAGTGGCTGGGATTTACATGGACTTGTAGAAACACCTTCAGGGCTGTGAAGGAAATGCTTAACACAAGAGATGATCCTCTGGACTTCATGTTGTTTGAGAAGGGAAACAAGATTTTTCATTAAACACATACTCAGCAAAAGAAAAATGGATTTGGATTACTCCTGATCTTAGTATGAAGGATTTTTTGCTCAGTGAGATTGTTTTGGATGATCATGATGAGCTGGGGATCTCACAACTGAGTTTATTACTGAGCTCTGGGAGGACGGGTAATGAGACAGGGCTAGGGGAAGTCAGTCAGTTTTGGTCTGCAGGGGCTGGGCTCGCACATCTGCACATTCACACACATGCACACGCACACACTAACACGAAAAACAGTGGGGGTCAGCTGAGGGTGATGCAAGAGCATGCTGAGGCTCCAGGGCTGGGGGTGAAGTTCAGCCAAGATGGATTTGCTGGGGCAGGGTGTGTGCTTAGAGCATACGTGCTGCCATCATGAATATTTATTGAATCAACCCCCTCATACCTAGGCGTGCTGGCAATCATCCTCTCTAGATCCACAATTTACACCCTCCTGCCACCGACTGCACATGAGCTGAGACCCCATTTGGCAAATTTCTTTTGAAATTTTGATTTATATGCTCCTAAAAAATCTTTATTACACTTCTCCCTTCCAGACAATTTACTTTGTTCAATATGTTTGGTTATTGGGTTGAGGTTTTTTTAAGTTTAATTCCTACTTTCCATTTTTCAGTATTTATTATGCCACATTCCCATGGGGCTGTGACTGGCAGGTGGGTCACAATATACATAACTGATAGGCCCATCTGTCTTCCTTTCAATGCATGCTACCCCCTTCTTTGTCTCTTTCTTTCTTTCTTTCTGTCTTTCTTTCTGTCTTTCTGTCTCTCTCTTTCTCTTTCTCTCTCTCTCTCTTTCTCTTTTTTCTTTCTTTTTTTCTTTCTCTCTCTCTCTTTCTTTCTTTCTCTCTCTCTTCTTTCTTTCTTTCTTTCTTTCTTCTTTCTTTCTTTTCCTTTTTATTTCTCCTCTCTTTCTTTCTTTGCACGTGTCATAAACTGCCAATGATAGGCGCAGTTCTGTATGAGGACTAACAGACAGGTAGCAGCACTGAGAGAAGGCTTTCAGTAAATGAAGGGGGTTTAGTCACTTCACAGTAGGTTATGAAAGCAGATCATTTTATAATGGCTTGCATTATTCTCCCTTAATATTTACAATTTTTATCTTCTATGACACATGGATTCAAACAGAACTGTGCTTTTGAGAAAAATGAGAGAAACCTCTTCATTTTCAGTTCCTTTTTTTAGTTATTTATCTTGGTTCTTTATCCTCCAGCACAAGAGCTCCTGCTTTTCTTATGCTCTCTAGTACCTAAGGATTCCTGTGCTGGGGAAAAAATAGATGCTAATACACTCTGAAAAAGCAATCACCCTCTGAAAAACAGTCCACCAGGCTTCTGTTCTCAGTAATGCTTCCCACCTAGGATTTTGGGAACTCTCAGCTTGGTTATGTGCCTGGTTTTTAATTTTAGTAAAGGAAAAGTGAAAGTTCAAAGCACTGCAAGAGCTGCTGCTTGTGGTGGAATGCAAGTGAGAGCTTGCAGGGACCAGGGGCCAGCCGGGTACCGAGGGCCCTGATCCCACAGCCCAAGCAGGCATGCGGGGTGCCCTGTGTGATGCCATGGCCCAGGAGTGGGACAGAGTGTGACAAGCTCCCGGTAAGGAAAACACAGCAAACTGCTCCCATCCTGCCAGGCCAGATGCTTGTGAGGTGTGCAGTGGCAAGGTGACATGGAAATCTGTGGTTCCCAGCATCAGTACAAGAAACCAAGGGATGGCAGGCAGCACGGTTGGGTGGGAATCTGGCCTCTGAGGCTCTGAACCTCTATCCAGCACTCTGTGAAGCTGCTGAATCAATGGGATGATGCTCAAATCCTGCAAGAGAAATCAGGGCTAGGGGCAACACTTACCATCCTTAGCTGAATGGCAGAGGGCCGTTTCTCATACTCTTCTTTTTTCTCTGTATATTTTGCTTTGTGGCACTTTCCACCCGCTTTTTCTTACCTCGCTCTTGGTTTTAACTTGCATTATTTACTGCTGTTTTACTCAGCAGCACCCAAAAAATGAAAATGGAGTCATTCTACATTTTTTCAGCTCATACTTAAAAAAAAATAGGCAACAAAAAAATTCAGCGGCCTGTCTTTAACCTTTGGTAACCCTGACATTCTTTGCACTAAAGTGTCTGATATTAAAGCAGATTGCTTTCATGCCTACATAAGTAATATCATATGCTTCACATCAGCCTATGCTCAGGCTAGCTGAATTCCCACTGTATTATTGCCTGTGAATGTACACTTCGTGCATACTAATAGTGCTCTATCTGAACCAGCTTGCCTTTCAACTTTTTGAAAAGGAGTTTTATTGGTTTGTTGGATAACTATGGCAGAGGAATATAGTTTAATGAATGATGGTAATGTTTGTGTCTATTAGTGCTTGGCAAGTTGCACCAGAGAAGCGGAGCTGAGAAGAGAAACAGCCTTAAAAGCCTGCTAGAATTACTGAAGAAATAGTGTCCTTCCTCCCCCCACAGCTGCCAACCAAGATCATGTCCGATCTTGGTGTAGTTAAAGAAGCACTTAAGAGGGCTTCTAATTTTTTTTTTTTGTAAGCAATGTTTTTGGACCTTTATATTTTTTTCTGTTGGTTTTTATTCCCCTTTAGACAGTAGGTGTTAGAAGGAAATCCATCAGAAAGAAGAACTTTAAGCCAGTATGATTTACTGGTATTGTCAGGTGGTCCATATTTGTGAGAGAATTCTTTTCAGGCCTGCCAGAGTTCCCTCTCAGCTCTTCATCCTGCTCCAAACACTTCTTGATATCTATCTTTGTTTCTGACTTGCTTTTATACACACTTTCCAGTGTTAGAATGTGCTCTGTTTTATAGGAGACATAGTCCAGGTTTCTGTAATGTGGAGCAATAGTCTTGTACATAAACACAGAACCTGGCCCTATGCTGTTGTGGGATTCTCTGTCTTCTAAAAGCCTGGGTGTGCTGACTGTAATCTTACAACCCACCTTCTGAGGAGCTTCAAGATAGTTTTGTTGTTGTCCCAGTATGCAAACCCAAGTGATTTTCTCACATTGGAGGTTCACTGGCAAGTAGAATGAGTCCCTCTCTCCCACTGAGCACATCACACCACATGTGTAAGATGTTGTGTGAAAATGCCTCACTTTTAACCTTCTTTCCATGTACAGGCCTTGTGTTAAATTCCATAGTTCACTCCTAATTTGGCAGGCTTCATCTTGACTATCTGCATATATATGTGAGTGTGTGTTTATGATATACATAAATCTTGGCAAAAATTTTTGCTGCTGCAGATACAAGTTCCCTTGTTAGAATAAGGGAGGTGTAAGGGGTTGGTCCAAATGTTCACCTAGGTCCTCTCTTAGGCAGCAGACAGTAACAACTTTTTTGGAAAAAGATGGAGAAGTAGGGCAATCACAGAACAATAATTTTCCTCATGTTTTGCCAAGGTTCCAGCAATATGTGGCTCTTGGGCTTCTTTGACAAGGGTCATCTCAATCTGTAGCTACCAGTGGACTTATCGTCCATAAAGTATCAAATTCTTTTTTTAACCCATTCATAGTGTTAAGCCTACTTTGTTACCATAGTCACAAAGTAGGGGAAAAAACAACTATTGAAGAATCAAATATTACTGCAGCATCTCAGAGTCTAGGCTTGGGTCACTCAGCATATGGACGTACTGACCACAAGAGAACGCGTTCAAATCTTGGCTCCGAGTGTAAACCACAGGCAAAAGGCCTGTGTTATCACCTCAAGTAAGTATCTTATTCATTTCCTTGCCTTCTTTTCACTATAGTGTCACAGATGCAGTACTAGAGGTAGAATATTTGCTTTGCTTGATAAATTTCAGGTCCAATATTGTTTGTTGTGGTGGCCTTTTAAGATTTGATAGACATTGGTGAGGGAGGGGGAAGAGATGGTAGGTGAACGGGCCATGAGGCTGCTTTCTGGTGTTGCAAAAGGAGCGAGTGCAAATTTTTTTGTTTCCTTTACATGAGTCAAATGCTAGCTGCTCTTCATTCTGTGCTGAAGTTCCTATTGTGTAAGTAATCATATGGGCATATTTAAGTACTGGGCTTTTTTGAGTTAAATCCCATTCAGACTGTTATGACTGTGTTTAATCTTTGAAAGACGGGTGGGGAGGGGGAAATCTGTTCTTCAAAAAAGAATCCTTTTTATATTGAAAACTATAGGATTCTTATCTTTGATCTAAGTAAGCACAACTGTACCATGTCAGCAGCATATTAGTGCCAATGCATGTGTGTTGTACTTTTTAAATGCTGTTTCAACATGTGTCATTGGATCTATGTTCCTACAGGCTCACAACAACCTGCACCCTGGTAACTACATGTTGATTGAAGCACCCTTATGAAAAAAAGATATAAATGTTTGTGGTTAAGGTGATAACCCTTTTGTTTTCTCTATAATCCATCACAGGGCTTGTCAGCCCTGACAGCTCGAGTGGATTTTTTTGAACACCTCTTTATCTGACAGCTTCATGCATCATAAAGCAGCAAATAGAATTAGATCAAAGTCTAAGAGTCACTGTAGGCTTCGTAAGGTATGCAATCCTGTTTGTATCTTTATCCAGGCTCTGACAGTTCATTTTAACTGGCAACAGGGGGAAGGAGGGAGAAGGAGGAAAGTTTCTTTTTCTTTTAAGAAGGTACAGTAGTGCTGCATTTTTAAACGTACATGGCTTTCACATATCATTTCCCCTTGACATCTGTGATTCCCTGTGTACTGTAGCATACTACATATATTTTTCAGAATGCTCAACAACAGCAGTCACATTCTCAAAGCAAAGGCTTAACCAGTGTATCAGGCCATGTACCCATATGCTTTAATAATCCTGACTTTTGTTTAATATCAATGGCAAATATTGACAGAACTCACTTTAAACAATGGAATATTGTCCACCTGGTTCATGCCAGGTTCTGTGAATTACTGTGAGGGATAACAGGTTCACCAAGTGTCCACCTTAAACTCCCAGGATATAACCAGCATTTACTTATTTAATAAGCAACAGAAGGGAAGGGAAGGTTTGGGAAGGGAAGGTTTGGGAAGGGAAGGTTTGGGAAGGGAAGGTTTGGGAAGGGAAGGTTTGGGAAGGTTTGGGAAGGTTTGGGAAGGTTTGGGAAGGTTTGGGAAGG
>VZRV01005832.1:158736-224941 GCA_013398115.1 Falcunculus frontatus
GAAGGGAAGGGAAGGGAAGGGAAGGGAAGGGAAGGGAAGGGAAGGGAAGGGAAGGGATAAAAAAGCAAAGCCTGCTTTGGCAGAAATCTCAAGGGAACGAACCAAAACTGTGATTTGAGAAAAAATGAGTGTCTAAAGTTACTTTATTTGGTCTTTGTTGGTGTATCTTGTTTTTCAAAACTGCTTATAAATACCGACTCTTTAAGAGAAATATAGGCAAACTCAAGGATTTATACCAAAGTTTTTAGAGATGCCATAATACTTGGAAGTCTGTGGTGGAAGAGAGTGGATCAGTTTTCTGATCTTTTTAGTCAAAAGTATGTGATGCATAAATAATAAATTAGGTAGCCTCCTTTTCTTCCATCTGAGACCTGAACCTGAATGCTCTTTCTTTCTTTCTTCATACCATTTTCTGAAAAGCCACATTAACATGGAAATTATGGGCTGCATTTTTTTTATGGAACATGGAAACAATCTCCAAACACAATAGTCCCATGAAGGGGAGAAGCAAGACCAGGCAGATGCTGCCTTTGGCAAAGCGTAGAAAGACATGCCTGTGCAGAAGCTGCTCTGAGGCTGCTTTTTAGGGAGGAAACGGTCAAAGGGGGAGATGCTGCTCCCCCTGCCTCTTTCCCCTTTGAAGACAATAACTTTCAGAGAGGGTGTTCATGCTGCCACGTCAGGTGCCATCCTCCTGCCTCTCTCCTCCATGTCATCTATGTGCAGGAGATGCTGCAGAGGTTCAGGGAAAGTGTTTGTGGGAGCTTCTTCCTCTGACTTCTGCAACAGCCTTGTGGCCAGAGTAGAGTATGGTTGGGGGAACAGCATGGGAAGGTGAGGAGAGCAACTACAGCGCTAGGGAACCGTGCTTCCTCCTCTCCCACAGTGAAGCCGCATAGGTGGATACAAAGGGAGACCAGTCATCTGGGTCCCTTTCTACTCAGAATATTCTATGATCATATGACCAGCCAGCACTCTCTCCTCCCAGCAAGCTGCACCATCTCAGTGTACTTCAGTGCAGCTCAGCAAGCTCTAGCAGATGTCTCAGTGTTGTGTCCCTTGTGCACTCACGCCCTTCCTTCTGGCTAGACCTGAAAGAAAACCTGGGGTCACCACCTGGCCTTACCGAAACAAGTATTGCCATATGGTTTCACCAAGGAGGGGTGACCTTTTGTCAGTCTGTTTTTCTGTCTGCTGCTCCTTCCTAAAATTGTTTTAGGAGTTCTAGAAGTCAAACTCTAGAAAAGTAGGGAAGACTCTTTCAAAGAAGAGCAGGAGGTTGCTTACTCATCTGAACTAAAAGGAGTCCGTGCATTGAACAAAATATCCTCTGGGCTCCTACACTTCCACAGATTTGTCTGGTATTGGAGCAGTGGTTTCCATTGGTGGTTAGAGGCCAACAAGGCTTCTCTTTTGATCAGTCCCAGCTTGGTGTAAGCAGGAAAGCTTTCTTTTGAGAACCCATAACTATTTCTGACATATTGTGGGAGACTATGAGGAACTAGTGTCCCAGAAACTCTGTGCACAAAGGGCATCTCGCAGCTTTTCTGTGTAAAGTGCCTACACCTCCAACACCTAAGGAAGGAGAGACCATTCATTTAAATGATCCTCATTCAGGTGCCTGAGTCCTTCTGGTGCTGTCATGTGGCACAGGAGAAGCAGAACAGGACAGAAATAGGATGGCATCTGGAACTTCTGAGGTGGTCCCTGAGCAGGTGGCATAGACCCTGACTCTCTGCAATGCCTAATTGAACAGCAAGGAGCTCAAAACATTGGCTAAAATGTCTCCTGCTGGTCCAGCAGAGCTTCACCTAATCTGACATCTGCATTTTAAATTACTCTACATGAATTTAAAGTCTACCTCAAACAGTTAAGGACCACGTACATTATAGCTACTGCCACAGCTCCTTAGTGGCAGGCTGCAGACACCATCTCCTGTGAGGATTTTTCACTACAGTCACTATTGGGGTCCAACCATTTGAGGTGACTTCACCAAAATGACGAGGCCAGCAGGAATGAATGGCCACTTAGATCCGCTGGACCCAGCATCAGCCTCCAGTGTCTCTGTTGCTTCAATGTCCATGACTAAATCGTCTGAAAACTCCTGTCGCTGGTGTGTTTTACCCCCCTGCCTCAACCCAACCAAGCCAGCTGATATACACCCACAAATCAAGGAGCAGGGTGGCCAATGGACTTGCTTTTGTTGAGCATAGTGAACAGTCATGATTGAACTGTGGCTTTAATTGTAAACAACAACTGCTAATGAACTTTGTTAGTACTGTCTCATTTTTCCAAAAGTTCATCATTCCCTGAGTTTACACTGAAAAATTTTAAGCCTGTGTGTAGGCTAGGAAACTTGCAGCTCTTCACATCTTACTTTAAAAGGCCCTCAGGAACATAAGAAATGATAAGAGGGGATTCTTAACTGTTTCTGACTCTTTTAAGTAATATTAACTCAAATTAATTAACAGATTTGCCTTTGCCTTACAAAATTGAGTTTAAACTCATAGAGCAGGCACTGAGGCCATGGGAAGGATGCCCTCAGTGTTAACAAGACATGACCAATAGCACCTCCAGCCTGTGCATATGAAAGTCCTTCAAAAATCAATATTTCCAGTCCTATGGAATGCTTAGACTTTCATCTTAGTAAGTAGGTCCCAGTGGAAATATTTGGGAATAGTGGAGAAAAAATGAAGATAAATACTCTTTCTATACAGTTTCAAACATTAGTTTTCTTATGCTCAGAATATGTTAAAATATAAGCCTTTCCATGGGTCTTCTACCTCCTGCAAAATCTCTTTTAACTTTTATTTGTTATTTAAAAAGCCACAGGGTATATTCTCTTCTTAATACATAGGGATTTACGTGTGAAACTCCCTGTGCATCGAGGTGATAATATACCCCTTAATTGGAAGCTGTTTAATGCTCTCGATTTAACATTTTAATAGAAAAGTTACAAGCAGTCTGGCTGTGAGTGCAGCACTATTAAAATTCCCAGCCAGGACAGTAGTGTTTTTTTCTTTAAGTGGCTTTTTATTTGCTAAAATTTGTTGCAGCTTTCATTGCAAGTTGGGGCCACTTTTAAGCTTCACTCTACACTATGAAAAAGAAAATGGAGACGTTTAAAGCAATCCTGAGTTTCAAATAAAAGTAGAACTTAAAAGCATCTTTGACGTGTGTTCCTCTATAGGTTGTGTTTGCTTGGTTCTCTCAGCTCTGAGGAAACTTTATGGAGTGTCTTATTGAGCAGGCACAGTAGGAGGAACATTACCCTCCGAGATCTCCAGGACTACTTCTGGGGCTGGACTTTACTTACTTTCGTGTTTTCATACGAGAACAGAGACAACGTGGGATCTCTAAGGCTTGGCTCTTACAGCCACTACGCTGCACAAAGCAAGTGATGCAGAAATGGGGTCCGAAGTTCGGCCCTGTGACTAGTTTGTGGTTCACAATGTTGCGGGTTTTTTGGGGTTTTTTTTTAAACACCACTGGCAGGCAGGAAAATACCTTCAGTGTCAAATTAAAAGCACAGAAAGATATAGGGCCATATTCATGAAAAGATTAAAAGACTCAGGTATAACTTGTAGCATCTGAATTCTGCCCTAAAGCCACAGAATGTAATTCTGAACTCTCTTTTCTCTTCCAATCTCGAAAAGTGCCCCATGACCTCAGGTATCCATGTTTTTACAACAAACTTCTTGAGGTGCTAAAGCTTTCTTCTGCCAATGCCCTCAGTCCTCTGAGCAACTCTGCACAAGGCTCCCATCTAAGTCCAATTTGCTTTGTTACAAGGATAAGTCTGTAGCTGTGAATCTTATGATACATTCTCTGGAAACCCTACGGGTATTCTGGCATCAAAACATCAGTCTACCCAAGCAGGTTAGTGATACAGACAAGCAGGAGTAAATTTTCAGTGGCTAAATAAAGGCTGAGTGTATTCCCTATGGGTAAATGATGTCTGAGTTTGTTGTTTTATCTGTTTTAATTTGATATATGTGAAACTTTCAGTAAACAAGTCTGTGCGTATGCAGGAAAATGTAGTTTGTATTCGTATATTCCTGAATCAGACTTCGTCTCCATGCCTTTTCCCTTCTCACATGTTTTGCACTACAGAGAGATGTGTGGGTAAAACAGAGTTTACTCTGCTGAACACGTACTCCTTTAAGGAAAAATCCTGCATTTTTTTCTGTCAGCCCATAAATCCTTAGCTGCGGGAGGGAAGCATTGTGATGTTGGGGAGGAGAGTTTCTGTACGGGAGCAGAGTATCTTTTGTGCGGGAGGGTGGATATGAGGTGGGAGAAACAACTGGCCTAGATCATGTACCTGCCCTGGGCACAACTCTTTCCTTCCTGGGGCCAGCACGGGTTTCTGCAGAGCAGCTCTGCCAGGATGTGGTACTGCTCACAGTATATAGGTGGTTTCTGCATGGATAGATTGGACTACATGCCTGCTGCAAATCTAGACATCCATTCTCTTATGGGGTGGGAATGAGTTCAGGCTGGCTTTCTAAAGCTGTATTTTAGTGGATTTACACTTATTAGCCCATCATAGAGGGCTCATGAGAGGGAGAAAATACTTTTCTCAATATATCATGTAATTGAATATATCATCGCACCATGCCAGACTGTGATAGAATTTCTGGGCAGATTTCAGCTTGGTGCACAAACTTCCAGGAGTGTTGATAACCTTCTCGAAAGGATGACTCGTCCCCATGACTGTTCACTCCTTGTCTTCTTGCTGAGAAACCGACCAGAAAGAAGGTGAAGTCAGACTTACTTGTTAGTGTGCTTTTGTGACGTGGCCACTGGGAATGGCACTTAGGCAGCTACTCACTTTACAAAGGCTTTAATAGCCTTTAGATGGTATCAACTCTTTAATTGTCCCTCATCTGCACTGGAACTGAACCAGCATCCTGTTGGCTGAAATATTTTGTATCCCTATTAAAAAATATTTTACTGGCCTTCTCTACTTAAAATACATCAAACAATTTCCGTTTCTGTTTGGTTTTCTGCTCAAATATGGAAGCTAAAGGTCCTGGTAGAGGGTGGCTTAAACTGAAAAACACAGAGAGACAAAGCCATGGGTTGTTGAAAGCCTTTCAGAGGCAGGATGGAGAGAGAAGTGCACAGCAAGAGCTCAAAGCCTGGAAAACAGAAACACCTAGAGAGGCTTAAGTCCCTCCACTCTACCACATAGCTGAAAAGTCTCATTATCGTTTGTGGAGAAAGAAAACCTTTCTCTTTTCTTCCCTCCCTTCACTCCACACTTATAGCAAGAGTCACAGAGCTATTATCTAAATGAGGGGATCACAGAAATGTGCATTTTTGGTAAGAACTTAGTGCTGAATGTGGCATTCCTGAAAAGGTCACTGCTGGCCATTTCATTAGGAAATTTGAACAATCAAAAACTGTGCAAAAATTAGGTTTTCACATACATTAACTCCATGCTATTTCTCCCGATTCTTTTTTAAAAGAAAGATACGGTCTCAGGAAATAGATTTTTCTGCAACATACAGTATATATTGTCTTTCAATACAGCTTCCGACTAAAATTTATCTCTTGCTAAATGCAGACTAAATGAATAGTGTAGAACTAATACATTTTGTGCCAAGAAAATAAATGGGCACAGTGCTAGACTCTTAAGAGTGTCACTAATTATTCATGTGATTTGTGGCATCCCTTCTTAACAAAGGTATGGGGGCTATAACTGGGAAAATCTTTTACATTTCTCTCTTGGCAAACAGGCAGTGAGGAACTCAGCGGGCTCACAAGCAGGCCCAACCCTCTTAATTTCAGTATACCCAGAACGCTATTCCAGCTCCCAAAAATACTCTAGTACATCCCGTGTTTGTGCACTGAGGACAAACCGGAAGGCTTGGGCGTTCCTGTATGGCAACCAAGGGGTTTTTCTTTCTTTTTTTTACCCTTTTTTTTGGTATGTACTTTGCAAACCAGAACTGTGTAAGGCCGATACCACTTTTAACTTCCATACCATGAATGCAAAGGCGTACCCAGAAGAGTTTTTTAGTGGGCAGAAAATAGTTTCCAACCGCAGAGCTCTGAGTCCAGCATGGTGTGTCTGCAGTGTCCGAGAAGCTCAAGTGGACACATGAGGGTTTTCATGGTTTTCCAAAGAAATGAGGCCTTTCTCTTGCTTTTCCCCTGCCCTTTCTCTTTCTTTTTGGCTTTTCTTGGGCAGCATTTAAATGAACAGAGGAGAAGGGAGAAACAACAGGAGGTAGAGATGTTGTGGAAAAGTGTCATGCTGGTGAGAGGTATTTTTTTAACCTTCGGAAGTTACTGGAGAGCATGAGAGTACCACACGAGGTTCATTGTGTGGTTCAAAAGTGGAAAACGTTGTTCCTATGTGACTTCTCTTAAAGGAGAAGCAGCTTTTCATATACACAGACAAATACACTGGCACACCGGGGGACAGAGTCACTGGTGATGACCACAGAAACAAAAATTAACATAAAACATCGTAAATAAAATGTCACCTTCTTTAGCCCCAAGCTAACACTTTCATTTTCTGGGTAGGTTACAATTTTAGTTTGGTTTTACAACAGTCCTTGATGAATGTACTGAGTTTTGCCATTGTTAGTATTTCCATTTTTTTTTAAAGAAAAAACTGTCCTGGATAGCCTATATTTTAGAATTGTTTTTCTCTTGAGGTAGTTGTGATAGTTTGTAGATTTCTTCCACGTACTGTTACCAGCATGGTCTCCAAAATTAAAGTCTAGGTGGCCAAAACTAGCTGAGTGATAGCAGCTTAGGATATTTTTGCTCTTTCTCATAAGTGTGTCTGGGCAGTGTAAATTCGTATTTTTTAAGGGGGGAGTAGTGTTCTTCACTTTTTCTGTATTTCCACTCCAAGTAGTACAGGAAGTCAGCAGCTACTGTCAAAAGAAACCAGAATCGGTAGGAATACAGTTATGGTCTTGTCTTTTATTAGACAAAAAGTATGTTTGGCATCATCATAATCAAATGGAGTGTGTTCATTTCTGTAAAGCATTTAAAATGTATTACCAGAAAAATAACTGATGTCAGTGGAAATGCAACACATATTTAGATATTTGAGTGAAAACATACTGAAAGACAAAGAAGAAACTCCACCTTTAAAGCCAGCCTGCTCAGCAAAGACCTTCAGAGGGTTCCTAAACTGGAGCCAGAGAAAAGTGGCTCAAGAGGTGAGCGGGATCCAAAGTGGGTCCCAAAGGGGTGTGAGCACAGAAGGAGTAAGTAGGCTGAATACTGTTATGCCAAAGATCCTGAAAATGATTCACGTTTTGCAAACTCTTGGGGAAAAGTCCAAGGTAGATTGAAAATGCTTAAATGAGCAGCAGTAAGATTAATTTGGACTCAGAGTCACCAATTAGAAAACCTCTTTCTCGTTAAACACCAAACTCTTAATTAGAGAATCTTGCCTTTTTGTTTTCTAGCATCAACAAAATGGATACATTAGTGCCATATGAAGCTGCCTTAGGAGGATTAGCTAAAGGAAACTACATATTAAACTTCACCTTTTAATTAACTTTTAATGAATTGCTCTCACAACAGAAAGCAGTCACAGAGGGACTCCAAGATTCAGGAGTTACCTAAGGTCTATGATAGATTTTGGGGAAAAAAGCCCAACCCACCAGTTTCTTTGCTCCACATCTATTTCAGCTTCACTCATAGCTTGGGCAGTGGAGTCATCGTGGGACATTTAAAAGGAAGAAAAGCTTAAAAAGTTAGATGTGTAACTAATTATATAAACATGCCATCTTTGTTTTTGTCAGTTTCGGTTACTGGGAAGCATATTTTCCTTACTTAGTGTTGCCTTTGTGCAGTTATAATAAGCCAAAGGGAAAAAAAAGAAGCAGTGAGGGAGGGAGGGAGCAAAGAGATCGCGGACACTGGCAGGGTGCTCTGGCTGCCGGCAGCCTGGCCGGGCCGTCTCCACAGTGATGGCATTCCCTGAGCACAGACATCAGATGGAGGTGAGGATCTCTAGCCAGATGAGTAATCACACTTGGCATTTGCTGTCAGGAAGACAACTTTGGTACTGAGACTAGAGATCATTAGGAATGAAACATCAAATGCTGGAAAACAAATGGAGGCTTAATCTTCAATGAAAGAGAACATCAGGAAAACATGGCTTTCATGGTTTTGGGTACCTGATGTACTGGGAACTGGCAGAATTTTACCTGAGTTGCATTCCCTGTCCCCCAGACCCATGGCGCTCTGAAGCTGCTGAAAAAGGCAGCAAACCTCTCCTGCTGTGTAAGGAGTAACCAGGCGGCAGAGCCGAATTTGTCACAATTCCATGTGCATAAAGCTTTTCTTGAAGTCAGAGGTAGGCCTAGATGCACACTGAATTTGGCCCACTGCTTTTAATTTAAGGCATCTTGGCAGTAGGATGCAGGATGGGGATAAATCCCCTCCATCCCATGGACTGCACATATGACACCACATCCTGGGGCTCCAGGGGCCCAGGGCCATCCTCTTATCACCTGCACCCCACGTCTCTGGAGAGAGGGAGTTTGCAGCTGGGTAGAATGGAGCCACACCCCCATGATGAGAACTGGTTCAGTGCAGTCAGATCAGAAGCAAACAAACTCAGAGGAAATGGTGGTGTTCCTCAAAGCCCACCCGGTTCCAGGGGACCCTGCCCTTGCTGTTTGCCTGCCCTCCTCTCGTTGCTTTCTGTAAACATTTGCTCGCACACATTTTTGTCAGCACAATAGCCTTTCTTACAGTGAACTTCCGCATGAGCAGCCAAGACAAAGGCATCTGCGAGCAAACCGAAATATTAATTGTTGCCTTTTGCTTGGCTGAGTGTTCGCCTTCCAACATTTGTCTTTGTGACACTCAGGGACTGCCCAGAGCTGTGGGATGTCCTTCTGCAGCCCGCCCTGGGCTGGGCGATGCCCACCAGTGGGACCTCCTTCCCAGCCACTTGGCCGCCGCCTTGGCAGCAGCCCACAAGCTGACGAATTTTTGGGTCCCTTGGCAAGCCCTCATGCTTGGCTTTAGGCTGGCTGCTGCGCTTGGCAGCTGTGTCTTCACTCTCTTCACCCACTGCAGCCAGACCACCTGAGAGCTGGGTAAATGGGACCCTAGAAAAAGATTGCCCTGCAGCTTGCAGGGACCGCCCAGGGTGCATCCACACCGGGCCCCAGCAGAGGGGTTCTCCTAAGCCCCACCAGTGCTAGTGGTTATTACATCCTAGCAGGGGTGGCTGGAGGCGTGCTGGGTCCCCACAAGCCCTGCACCTCTCTTAGGCCTGGACCCTTGTGTCCTACACCTCCCTATCCTCCTATCCCTATTTATTAGGTTAGGACTTCAGAGGGTCACTTTATCTGGAGCTTCAGGTGTTTATGGGCTCTTGCTAAATATCCAGAAAGCTTGTGACCTGTGTAAAGACCTGTTTCAACTCTACAAGGGACTCAGCACACTGTGTGCTGCCGGGCTGTTTTCCTTTCACTCCAAACCCACTTGCTGTGAAGCATCCTCGTCCCATCTTAATTGTTCATTTCATCCCTCTCATTCCCAGGTGGGGCTCCTCATTCACTCATTGAAGATTTTATAAGCTATTAATTATACAGTGATTCCGTTAAGCTCATGATCCCTGTCACATTATCAGCTTTCAGGGAGACAGTACACGACATGCTGTGAACGCCGGTGACAAGCTGGGTGAGAAGCCACGGAGGTGTGCCTCCAAGAGGGGTCTGAGCTTCTGCAATGACCACCCCTAAGCACAGATCCTTGGGACCCTCTTCCAGCCCACCAGTCACTCAACCAGATCCGGACTCATGCGATCAACATGTACATGTCTCACACGTAATTCACACACAATCAAATTGTGAGCAATCTAAGCAAGCAGTTTGCAGTCCTAGGCTGAATAACCTTCATTATTCAAAAACAACCATGCAAAAAGGAATATTTTCAGAGAATAAACAAGTCACAAGCAGGAAAAAAAGTGCCTGTATTTGTCAGATAATTTATCCTCAATGAATAATTCAACTATTTCTAATAATAATAATTTATTATTTATAATATACACACTGACATAGGTGTACACGGTGCTTCAATAAAGGTAATCACAATAATTTTGCATGAACTTATTGGATTAATGAGATAAGCACAAAAGGTAATTTTTCTTCTCACTGTGTTACAGAAATCATTTTTGCAACACATAGCGGGCTCAGAGGTGTTTATCCAAAATTTTACATAGCTTCTCTACAGCTCTCAGTGGTATAATACAGCTTTAAATAATTTTTTTAAATGCCTCCCTTGACACATCTTAGATATGAATTCTGATATTTGCCTTCTTTAAGTGCTTTCTGACAGAATCATTCAAATTGATAGCCTATCTTTCTGTAGGTTGCATATTTAATCACAATGAAATAACAGCTCATGATAAAGACACAAATTAGACCTGATTTTACAAATTTTTCTTGTAAGATCCAGTGTTCATTTTGCTTAAAACAGAGAAGAAATAGTATGCTTTCAAAATGGAGGCTTAATAGGAACTAAAATATGAAGACTTCTATTTAAAAAAATCAAATCCTAAAAAAGAAGCTTGGAATGCCCAGTGCAAAATTGTTTAAAAATTATGCAAAACCTAAGGTTTACCTGTATCTTTAAGTGATTTTCACCCATTTATTTAAAAAAAAAAAACACTTGGATTTTTTTTTCTGCCTGATTCAGTCTGAATATTACACAGGATTTTGCAGAGTAGCAAAATGAGACATGAACAGAAAAGGTCCTTGGAACTTTTTCCACAGCACAGCTCATGCCATGCTCCAAGAGATGCTCTGGATATTTCAGAGAAAGAACGCCTATTATCTCTTTTCAGGGCTCAGTGCATTTCACCTAAAAATGTGCTGGCAATATACTGTCAAGCAGATCAGTTGCATATTGTTTCTCTTGTTTTGCCAAGCACTTGTACGGTCACAGAATTTCCACAGAACAGTTCTCATAAAAATCATGGTTTATTCGTAAGGACAGTATTCTGTGTAATGACCTCTGCAAAATGTACAATCCCCAGCAACATGCCTAGCAGGAGGATTCCTAACTTAGCCTCTCACTCCGTGGAGCTCTGAAGCTTGTGCTCGCTTTCAGATGAAAACAGGCACACTGAAATTGGTGAGATAACTCATGTGCTTACACATTTAATACAAGCTTACATACTGCCGTGAATCAGCCTCGGCAGTGTTAAAGAATTCCTTAAACAAACTTTGGAAAAAAGGGATTCTTTTTTTCAATTGCAAAATTGCACAGCATTGGGGTTATTTTTAAAACTCTTTTAGAAAAAATACTTACTTTTTGTATGAGAATGCACATCTTTTTTTATTTGGCTTCAGTGCTTTAAAAAGTGACAACAAACACACATATATTTAGCGCTTATTAATTATGGGGAGGGAAAATTTAATTTCCTGACTGTGTTTCCCATGTACACACGAGCCCCATGAGTTAGTGGCAACCTCTGTAGCTGCTCGGAGGAAGCTGTTAACTACACACACAGCACCAGTGCAGATCTGCCGGCCTGGGGAGCTGAAAGAGCGTTATTAGAGGCTGGCTGAGGCAAAGTACCACAAGGCAGCTTTTATAGCTAAAAATCTTACAGTCACAAAACATGGGAATTTCTTTAATTGGTTATTGAAGAACTAGGTTGGGACAAAGTTCCAGAAATCAAGGAGACGCAAGGCTGTGAAACTTGCAGTCACTACGGGGAAGGGGGGGACATCATCTATGTTTCAAAGGTCCCAAGTCCTTTACTGAGCTTCTCAATGCTTGCAAGAAACACAGTGGCTGGGGTGTACTGTGAAGGGTGGGAGGTGACGACAGGTTCAGTGTGAATCTTCTTCCTTCTTTTGTTCTGGAGGTAATTTCAGTACTTTTCAAAGTGGGCTTCAAAAGTAAAAAGAAATATTAATTAAAAAATAGTCGGTTACATGTATTCCTGTTTCCTCTCTTTTTCTTTTTTCCCCAGTGATGTATAGGCTACAGTGTGAAGATTATTTGCGAAATTAATAATTAACCTTCATTTAACTTGCTCATGTTCACATTGCTTTTTGACAAACACACCCACTGACATTAGAAAATCTGCAGTGCTGTCAACTAAAATGATTTTAAATCCAGCTGGTGATACTGATGCATATCCTACAAATAGACATATAAACTGGTTTAAACCTTGCTTTAATTAGTTTACCTTGATTTGGTAAATTACCAGTTCCAAATAAATCTGTATAAATTCCACCCTGACATCTTAAAATCCTTGGGCAGCTCTTCACCCGCAGCAACTGGGACTTAATGTCATACTTTGTAAACTCCACAGAACCCCTGGATGAAATTACTCCCATTTATATTTCCCCTCTTTGTTACTCATATCGTCTATGGTACTTGGCTTCCAAAACATTTGGGGTTCAAAACATGTTTTTGTCCCTACAGTACTGATTCCCAATGAGAACTTTTAACAACTACATTTAAAAAAGCATTTCTAGACTCAAAAGCTCATGAAGGTATGCAAATTCTCATGTTTGGTGTAAGAGAAAATTCAAGGATTGGGTGTACAACTTCAGTATGACAAACCCCTGATGCCGGAAGGAAGGAGGAAAAAAAAAAAGGAAGGGGAAGGGGAAGGGGAAAAGAGAGAGAGAGAGGGAGGGAGGGAGGGAAGAAGGAAAGGAGTTCCATCTGCCTGTTACTGAAATGCCAGAGAACCTACCCAAGAGAATAACTGCAGAAGTTATTGTTCTTTTATTGTTTGTTGAAAATGCCACTCAGAATGACAGTTACTGTTTTAATGGGAGGTCTTCTAAATTTGATCCACTTCTTACGTCTTTGTATCTAACCTTTTTCACAGATTTTGCAGTGCTTATTTCAGTTTGCAAAGAATCATCTATCATGCTTCTTCACTTAAAAAGCTGTTTATATCAAGGAAATTAAAATTGTACCTATATTTTTACTGGAAATAGGCATGTCACTGCTGTGGGAATGTTATTCATGCAAGTTTTGTGTTGTTGGGCACCGCAACACAAGGGAAATTAATTGGCTCATTTAAAAGGAAATAAGCTTCTCATCCACTGCAGAGTCTCCATAATAACATTTTAAGAATTATTCAAAAAAGCGGGAACACATGAAGTTAAGAACATGTTGTCTCATCCTGAAGTAAAATAGTCTGCAGAGATGAAAAAACGAGTTGCTTCTGTTACAGCCTGAGTCTTCTTCCATTGTTGCTAAATGTAATGTAATCTAGAATGATCCAATGGATAAAGGCTAGCTTTTTTCTTTTTAAATTTTGGATGGATGCACAGCATTATCCAGTCAAAATGCAGATTCCCCTAGGACTTGGGCTGATTTAAAGTCTCTGCCTGTGGAGATCCTTCAGAAATAGCTTCCATGGTCCTGCAGCAACTGCTAGTCCAAGCTGTGGGGCTGTGCTATTGATGCCACCATCTTATTCTTGCAATTTCCTGGCAAAATTCTCTCTCGTGTCTGATTTGGACCACAACACACCTGGGGCAGGCTTCATACAAGCGAGTGAGAAAGAAAGTAGGAGCGAAATTGCAGATGTAACATTCCTTGTTTCTGAGCCACTGCCTCTGCTTTTTCTCTGCCTGCAGCCTTAGGAGGGGCCAGAGCTTGGCTTCTGATGGACACCCTGAGATCATAAGAAAGGTGACACTGGAAATGCACTCTCTGCTCTTGGCAGCATTCAATTTGGGCACTACTGGCACCCAAGAGCCCTCCAAGCCACAGGGTACTATAGACCTGCACATCTGCTTCAAAACTTATATGCTCGTCTTTCACCACTCTCCTTCAGAAAGGGTGAGCCTTTTGCTCAATGTGTCCATGTGCGGAGAAGATGCCTTAACAGCAGGTGAAGGAGTTGGGGATCCCTGACATTATGCAGGAATATGTTTGCAAGTAACCAAAGGGCCCAAAAATCCTTGTATTTAAGCTGATGCCAACCTCCTTCTGGAACAACTTCCTGTTTTTGTCCTCTGTGCAGATGGAGGCACTAGGGAGGTGTCTGGATGAGAACGAATTTTTGAAGTCACCAGCTGAATGTAGTACCAGCACCAAATCTTGCTGTGGGGACAGGGTACCCCATGTGTAGCAAGGGTTGGGAGGACTAAGAATGACATCCCCGTCTCTCCACTGGCTTTCAGGGCATAGGCAGGCCTTTGAAAATCCTCCAAACTGGTTCTGTGGTTTTGGCAACGTGGAGGACAGGGACCAGGAAGGAGAGGAACCCCAGAAAAAATCACAGAGGTAGTGGTAATGGGTTGTCAGTGTTGCTGTTTGTTGGCAGCAGCCACCCCACACCTCAGCTGAGTGCCCCACTGCAGATGCCCTGGGGACAAGTGGATATGTGAGAAAAGGGCGACTGTTCGCCTGTCCATGTAACACGTCCTCCAGTGGGACTGCTGCCGTTGGCAAGGATTTACACGAGCCAGCCTCAGGTTTGGTGCTTTTTTTCCCATGGAGTTGCTGAAGTCCCTTTGGAATATTAAAAGCCACATCATGGTGCTATACATATTAATGTGTGAGGATTTTTTTCTATTGTCTGTACCTTTCAGTCTAAGTCTGACTGACAGCCTTATCTATAATATCCAAGTCTCATTTTCAGATAGGCCACTCTTCCTCTTTGGCAACATACTTTTTTTTGTTTTGTTTTGTTTGGTATTACTGAATTTGCAGTTTTGGTGATTTTTATATTATGTGATGTAGAGCTGACAAATTGTACCTGTTATCTTGATGATTTAATATAGATCATTCCTAGATGCAGAAACCAGAATACCTTTGATTGACGCAAAAGCCAGAAATGTTGGTATTTTAGGTAGATTGATTTGTAACAATGGAAAAGACATATGGCTTTTAGTGTTAGTTTTTAGCATATCTACCATTTTAATATAAGGTCAATGTACTAGTTAACATTTTTTTAATAATATATGCCACTGAAATGTACAAAAGTGGGATTTTTTTTTTTGTTTTCTTTTTATTTTTATACTACTCTATGGTACAAATTTTTTTTTGTTCTGCTACAGAGGGGCTATTGCTGGATTAGTTTTCTTATTTGGTAGTCAAATCATATAAATAAGACCAAAATGGTAGATAAGAGGAAAAAAAATACTGACTTTTTTTTCTCTTCCCTAGTAGCCATGTTTGCAGCCATATTTGTTTTAAGTAGCCTTGGGCAAAAAGTTATGTGTCTCATTAATCTAAATCAACCTTGCAGGATTTTATGGCAACTGTTGTTGCTGTTGCCACATTATGTATGCTTTTTCCTTTTGTTCTTCAATATAGTGCTTATGAAGCTAAGGAACAATTGTCACTTCCTATTATGTGAACTAAATGTACAAGAATTGATGGGGCTTTCTACCTAATGTTGTTAGCCTGAACCTGGTTTGTTTATTTAATGAACAAAATGTCACAGTGTATCTGCATCCTCCTGACATCTGAAACAGTGGCAGCTGCTGGTGGCAGATTTCCTGAAACTTGGGTGCAGAATTAACCAATTCAATTTGCATGTTATCCAAAAAAGGAGGGAGGAGAGAGAGAGAAAGAGAGAGAGAGAGGGAGAGAGAGAGGGAGAGAGAGGCAAGATTCTCTTTTGAAAACATTCTTTTAAAAAGCATGTGTTTTGTGCACAGATGTCCTGAGGACCATTGTATTGTGGGGGGTGGGGAGGAGCCAGTCTAATCCTGACACATAACCTACTTCGGCGCAAGTAGATTTAGGGAAGTTCATTGAGATTCAGGGTTTAAATATGATGGCGTTACCAGATAGATGCCGGGCTAGTAAATAAAAACTCTGCAGGAGTGTTTTAAAAACTGGAACTTACTCCTGCCTCCATCCTCTTATAACAGGCTCTGTTAAACAGGAGACACTGATTTTGCAGCCATGACACCCAAAGATACATTTTATGCCTTCTCAAAGTTGGAATTTACAGACATCAATAAATGGTGATAATGAATTCTTAGAAAGTGGCAAAATCTGTGGGAATCACTGAAGACATTCACGCTTCCCAATTGCTAATCCTAATAATAATTGCTAAATTGCAGTGTTTTTGGCACAAGCATCCTGAAGCTTTGGATCGTTGGTGGAGAATAATGTTTACTGGGCACCAGAAGTTTTCAAATTAAGGTAAAACCTCATCTAGATTTGTCTAGCTTTAGCTGTTCAGTGGGAGGGTAATGCCGGGTCTACACAGGCTCCAATCAAAGGAACAGCAGAGGCAGCCACCCAGGTTCCTTGTTTAGGGTGTTATGCACATCCCTCATTGTGGCCAACACTACCATCACGCTGCATATGCAAAGAAAAGAAAACACAATCTTTGGGTATATTACATGACAGTGCAGGGATCTGAACTACTTGGTAGAAGGCCCAGTTATGAGTATGTCTGGCAATTAAAAATAATTGGGAAGCAGGTTTGCCACTAACTCTTCCAAGAATGCCAGTTATGATATAATGATGTTTCATTAGACATGCTGAAAGCTGTGAGCTCCGTATGGCAATGGCAATTAGGAAGGATCATAAAGAAGAAAAAAAAGAAGAAGAAGAAGAAACATGAAAAATATCCCAGCTAAGATTAGCATAGCATTTAATGGCCACTTCATTAGCTAATTGATTTCTTATTAGTTACAGGGAATAGCCCAGTTAGGGGCTCTGCACAGCTAATTAACAGCATTTACACAATTAGTCAGTTGCTCATTTTGTAACCAAACATTCTTGGAATCAACTGTGGCTGTGATGCTCTGGGCCATTTGATTAATTTTATTTTATTTTTTGCTAATATTGGCTTAACCTTCAAATAAAAAATTCACTCCCTAGGGCTCCACCATATTTAATCACAACATTATACAAACAGAAGAAAGCTACGTCACACAATCTTAGGACATGAATCGGTTCCTCTTTCTTTTATTTGCAAGTTGTTTTACTGGCCCCACAAAGTCAATAGCATTCAAGAAGAAGAATCGTCTGTCTTGTCTCCTGACAGCTGAGTTTTTGCTCATCAAACATTATTATTATTTTGCAATTGGCAAATGGAACACATACATATTTTTTTTGTTTTTATATTGGGAGAAGAATGCAGGAGGTCTGGCTGAGATATTTATTTCTTATGCAGCTGCTTCCTACTGCAAAAGAAATGTATTTAGTAGAAAACTTGCCATTTAATAAAAACCATGTTTTCACATTAGTTTATATCTCAAATTAAGGCGAATGAGAAAAATTGCATGATGTTATAAGGGTCAGAAAGGGACAGGATGGATTTATGTGACACTTTGTTAGCAGCTCCGAGAAAATTGATGACCAAGAATATAATAAATAACAATAATAGCATTTAATAAAACAAACAAAAAGAAACTTGTCTGTTCATTTTCAGTTTATGGCGGCACTCCATAATCTCATAGCACCCAATTATTATTCTGGCAAACCCTATTTCCCTTTTGCTCCCCAGACTCCTATGCACTAAGAAGAGCCAAACTGATCTCGCTGCAGGCGGTAATGATATCCTCCCGATACAGGGGCTCTCCTGTAAGACAGAAGCCTTTTAGCATTGATGCATATAGGCTGTTAGCAGTGTAAGAAGATGTTGCATATGTGAGCAGAAGGTCAATGTCTTCACATGCCAGTTTTCATCGGCACATTGGGATTCTGCATGAAATTATCATACGCTAATTAAATAAAACCAAAACCTCATGATGATCGATCAGGCCAGCGATGATGCCTAATCATCGATATATTAATTATTATGTTTTGGTTTTTTTTCATTTCACTTATCTTTTTTTTTCCTCTTTAATGTTTCCTCACAGTAAGTACAAAATGGGAAATTATTTTCATTTACCATTACTGTATTAATTGCAGCTAATGGAAAAACACTCTCTCAGACACATAATGGCAATTATTCCACTTCTCCCTCCTTTTTTTTTTTCCCCTTTTAATGAGAATTTATTTTGTAAGTGTGTCTGCAAACAGTGAACTATAACGGATGGTCATTTCAGTGTTGTATTTTTTTCTCATTTACATAGATAATATGTTTTCTTTCCTCCCACATTTTTTCTTGTTTTGTTGATAATGCACATCTTGTTTAGTTGCTCCAAAGCATTGTGAGAATCATGAAAATTTCCAAGTTACCTAATTTTAAATTTCCAAATTCTGAGCAACATGTACAGCACTCACACTGAATTTCTTTGTGCTCCTATTAAATACAACAGAAACCCAACCATGGATTTGTGAGGTTTTGCTAGATTCCAGATTAGTGGTGAAAGTGAGCATTTAGGTGTCTGTGGAGTTCTGGTAATAACCTGTACAGGATCAGACAGTGCATTAAAAGGAGAGGAGGAATTAGGGACTGGTTGTCTTGTCTCCAGCTCTTATACTCCAGCTTCTGCTGGAGATGAGTTTCTACTGTGTTCATTCAGCTCCTGCAGTTTGCTTCTCTTCTTGGGTTACCTGGATGTGCATACATGTAGCAGCTGCTCATGTATTTCAAAGGATGACAAAAGGTGGTCCAGTGTCCACAGCTGACATCCACAATCTTCTTGCTTTGCCTTTTCAGGCCTAAATGCTACATGCTTCCCTCCTCCTTCCCATTTCAGCTGATGAGTATTTCAAGGTATCTTCTCAAGGTCTTCCCATTAGAAATCAAGACAAACCAAAATCAATTTCTGAAATTCTTCTCTGTCACCAGGATATCTATCCTGCAGTCAGCTTCCCCTACATGTGCTTGCGCAGGATTCAGCCAACAGAATCTGTATAGCAGCACTTGCATGATCCGAATAGTTGGTCTGAAATGCGAAGGAAAATCATTGCTCCTCTCCTACTAGCCCTTTCCTGAAAGGGAAAAATATGTTTCCTGTCCCTGTGATGACTTAGAAACCAGTTTTTATATGATGTCTTTTAAGCTGTGTTACCCCAGCCAACAGCTCTTCACTTGGGCACTGTAAGTACAGTAGAAGCAACTTTCTGAATTTCTGTCTCATGTGGTAATTTTGTGAGCTGCATCCCCCAGCAGTTTCTTGTGTTTGTTTTGGTGGGTTTGAAACCCCCACTCCATTAAGAATAAATATAAAATTTCTCAATCAATTCCAGGAAAAAATTCGAAGATACCCTTGTAGGTATCAGTTCAACCTAACTCGTCCCACCATTTGCTTTCCAAATGCTTTCCTTGTTTTCCAGGAGCAAGAATGCCTGGACTGGTCTTGGTGCTCATGTCAAAGTATCGTGACTATTGGCAAACACAGGTAACAGGTAATCTGATCTGGTGCCTCTAAGCTAACCTGTGCATCTCTGTCCCATTGCCCCGGTGCAGAGATTGCTGTTTCGGCATTTGAATAGTACAAATATTAAGGAGTGTCATTTAACCATCTTTTAGGGAACTTGGGAAATTAAAGGGATATTTTTGGCTCCATTGCATAAACTGCAGAAAACTCTGTATCTTCTTGCCTCTGTTTCTCCTTCTGTAAAATTATTATGTTAAAACCCTGACTAGACTACCCTGAAAGTGCACATAGGACACAACACTGCTCTTTGTGTAAGGGCCTCTAAACCCTGATGGCCATCAGCTGGTGCATGCTGGCTCTACAGGACATGGTGCCAACACCTCAGTGTTGGCCCTGTCTGCTGGCACGGAGTTAGAGTCATACAGGAAATATTCAACATTGCTAGAAGTGGTCAACAGGATACACTGGGATTTTTTCCCCCCAATAGTAGTTCTAGTTACTCTCCAAAGAATTGAAAGAGAAAAAAGTGTTGTGCTTCCTCTCCCTTTCCCCCAGCCCCCAATATCTTTTTGCTGAGGGTTTAACATTACATGAGGAAAAATCACTTCACTTCCATGGTTTGCTTCCTGAAGCCTAACCCTGTCCCAGTCCTTATTCCCTATTTAAAAAGAGATGGCGCAGCAGTTTTTAATGATTAAAAGGATCTGTCTGTGTGTGTATGACAAGTAGGGTTTGTCAGTCTTTAGACTGCAAAATCACTTATTCTCTGCTCAAGACCTGGCTGTGCTGTGCAGTTTCTGGAAAGAAATTACTAAACACAATTTTAAAGGTGAAACAACATTATTATGATCATCTGCGCTGGTTTTGACTGGGGCTGGTTTTCTTTGCAGTGGCTAATATGGGGCTGTGGGTGTACCTGGGAACTCCCAGGTTTTAACTTTTCCCAAAACTCCTCTGTTACCACTTGCAATGTAGTCGGCATTGGCAATTTTTGAGGACCTCTTAAAAGGCTGATTAGGGGTGAGAGAAGAAGAAGAGGGGGGACATATGAAGTGAAAGGCTGCATGATGCTTGGTTGACAGCTGGGTGAAACCATGACATCATCTCATCAAATACTATAGAAAAGGTCCTGTTGGAAGGAAAAACTAGCCATTCCACAGATCTTCTGCCACTGTTAGGCCTGGGAAACTAGTATTCGTCCCAAGAATCAAAGAAAGGTGCCTAAACTCAATAAAGAACATGAAACTTTAACATCTCAATTCAGGATAAAACAGAAGATGGACAAGATATGCAAAAGCTATTTCTAGACCACATAAAATATACAGAGTCAACAAATGATGCATTAAAACTGACAGCACAAATATATGCTGACTTCCCTTCCAATGCCTCTCTTACCACACTGTCTCTCCCTGTAATACTTTCCTTCACTCTACTGATATAATCAATGTCTGAAAAAAAATAAAATAACAAAACAGAGAGGGCAAAAAGAATTTGGGATTTAACTCTTCTTGGCAGGAAAGTCAGCGATGAGCTGCAAAGCCCAATGATTCTCAGTGCGGCACACAGAATATTGTATGGGATGATGCGAAATGGGTGAATAGCAGAATGAAAACAAATGAAAGTTAAATAATTATCTTAGGTTACGGGCTGACTGTTGTGTAGGTGAATGAAGAAGGAAAAAGACTTCCTACACTCTGAGGAAGGTCTCACTTGGACCTGCTGTGTTCCACGCGTACTTGCCAAGGAATGGAACATCGTTGCTCCATTGTGACCCGTCAGGCTGCAAAAACAACATGATTTCAGTCTTTAATCCTGAAGAAGCTGAGCCATAAAGATGCCTGGATACACATGAAACTTTGTCTTTCTGCTGAATCGATCTCTTCTACAATCTGAGGAAAATGAGGGAATTAAGCCTATCTCCTAGATATGTTTGTCTGAAATTAAATCGTATGTTCAGGGAGGACTTGAACAGCCTAAATCCCAGAGGGCAACCCGGCATCTCAGCATGTGATGTTCCCGAAGACCCCCACAGAGGAACCAGAGATCCTGCTGGCAAGCAACCAGATGAAGAGCGTATTTGGCAAGGAATGAACTTGCAGTCCCTTAACTGCTCTCTGAGGGCTCTGAGAAGTCTGATGCCCATCTGTGTCAGCTGAGCCCTGGTTTCCCCCCACATCCTCATGCCCCTGATCTGTAAGAGGAAAGCCAAAATGGCAGAAGTTCTTGTTGGCCAAGGCGTGAAGTCCTACACTTTTATGAAATCAGAAGGTGCAAAATTTCACTCTCCTTTAAAAAAAGCCATATTAGAGTGGGTCTGGGTGGATTTCTTGTCAGAGGAGGAGGATGTACTGCCAGGGAAGGCTCTCACCCCCTCAGTCCTGTTGCCTCTGCCATGCCTAGCATTTGTGATCCAGGACTGCATGGCTCCAGAGACCACAGATTGAGTGAAGATGCACCCAAATGCTGTCCAGAAGTGAGCTGCTGGTGAGGTAAATGGCACTGGGCAGACTGTTTTTGTTTAAGGGAATTTTTGTCTCTCTTGTGGAGAGGAAAGGCTGGTTAAAGTCTCAGAAGTAATCATAGTAGATGGAAACTAGTTTTTTTGAGATATGGGCTGCTTAGGCTGGTCTGAAAGGTATTGAACTAAACAACAACAAAAGGACAAGCTGGAAGAAGAAAGAGAAAGCAGGAAAATCAAGATACCCAGAACAAAATTAATCAAGGTGCTAGGGACCTGAAGAAAAGTCTCTAATTGCTTCCAGGATTGCAAGGATCCCAGTAATAAGCAAACAGAAAGGGACTTGCTCACTGATTAGTGCACGCACACTCCACTTGGTATTACAAGCCACCGGAAGGAAAACTGACGTGACTGGAATGTTAAAATCAGTGGTACGAAACCTTTATTTGAGGACTGATGGAATTTGCATAAAAGAACAGAGAAAGGCAGTCTACATTGAAAATAGCAACAGCTGCCTCTGAATCACTGCCAAGTACTCTTAAATGCTTATGGGCTGCTGTTCCAAAACATAAAGCAGAAGACAGGGAGCTGCTGAGTGCCTATTGCTGAGTGCCAAATCACACTAGAGAGCAGAATGACTGGCTGCCTAAACACCCTTCTATCAGGTGTAGGAAAAGAAAAGCTGTGCTGTTTTGGAGGATTTCAGTCTGAATGACACGTGTTGGAAGTCTCATGCTGCCAAGTACTAAAATACCCTTGAAATTCTGCAAAATTATCGATGACATATTCTAGCTCAGAAAGGGTGACAACCAACACAGGACAGTTGGTTGTCAATCATTTGTTGAGGCCAATGGGGTTTGGCCTCATCTTAACAGAAAGAAGCTGAGCTGAGAAGTAGAAGTTAGCTGCTGTTCAGGCTTGGATAGACTATGACTGTTTATGCAAACAACATAAAGTTCACATTAGCAATAAATTTACTTAGAGTTTCTAAGGGTCCCATTCCACAAAAATAGTATAGTTAAGATATGAGTCAGCTTAGAAGGTCTGAAAAGCTAAAATATGAAAGACTGAATTATTTTATAATTTTTTATGAGTTATCCAAGTGCTAAAAACATAAAGTCAAGAAAGAAGGTTTAAAACCAGCCAGGTGCATAAGGGAAGAGAAAGCATTCACAGCAATTAAAAGCCAGTATTTGGAGAAAATAAAAGTGAGTAGCAGTAAGGATAAATTATGAAATTAGGAAAACTGATGAGGAAAGAAAAAGGACACAAAGGGAAAGCTATAGCCAGCAGAATGTAAGGCAGTGGAAGGAGTTTTTGAATATCTAAAGAGCAAAAGGTATCTCAATAAAAGTGTTGTTTCACTAATGAGTTAGACATGGCAGAACTGTCAATAAGAGACTGAAATATTCAGTAAACCTTTCTATATCCTGACTGGAGGAAGAGAGAAGAAAACAGATAATGTATTTAAGTCATGCAATAATAATAAAATAAGTCCCTCTTTCACAGTGTCTAAAGATGGTGTTGAATTACAGTTACCAAAATAGTACTGTTCATATTATCATGTCTGAGAGTTACAGGCTGTGAGCTAAGAAGCATGATGGATCATTAATGCTGAGTTTCAGTAAATTCTGGGAAATAGGAAGATTTCAGGAAAAAAGCAGATGGACTCATATTTAGATAAAGCAGAAGAGATAACTCAAGTAATCAAAACTGCTGGGTAGCATTCTTGACAAAGTAAAGGAAAAGCCTATATGGACCAGATTAATAATCATTTAAAGGAAGAAAATGTCATTAATAACTATTTATAGAAGAATCTTGTCAGACTAGCTCGGGATAAATTTTGATGTGATTACAACTTCAGTTTATAGAAGTAATAGCATTTGCAGTGTAATAAAATTCCAGCACTATTGCAGATAGGACCACATATCTTGAATAACAAATCAGAATGTTATAAATTCAATGTCACACAATAAACAGACTGAAAATGAATTCAATGGTGCATCCAAATCTGATTGTAAACAGGGAGTTTCCATCAAGAAGGTACGTTCCCTGGGGTTTTTTTGCTTTCTTGCTGTTTCCCATTTTTAGCAACAATTTGAGGATCAGGGATGGAGTTCCTAACAGCTGAGACAATGATTTGGAGACAGCTACTGATAGAGAGAGAAAATGCTGGACCTGGTCAAAGCAGAAGTGTTTTGGGATGACTGGATGTGAAATGACCAGTCTGGGAACAGAGCATGCAGTTTGCACTTCCAGGAGACTCTGCTTGAAGTAGAAAATATTGGAAATGGTGTTTGTATTTGTGGCCAGGATGAAAGTCACCTGAGCATGAGCACCCAGAATGGCACTAAGGCCGGAAGGGCTAAATCAGTTCCTGCTGATATTAAAAAAAGAAATAGGGAGTGGGCTGTTGCCACCATTCTTGGTACTGGGACCGTGCTTGTTGGGGTCCTATGTCCAGATCCAGTGCTCAAAATTCAAAAAGGTTGCAAAAAAAAATTGGTATGGGTTCAGAGAGGAACTCTGAGAATAATTAAATGATAGCTAATAGAGAAAGCGGCTTCCAAGACAGAAGGTTAACAGTGACTTGATCATAGCCTGTAAGTACCTCCACAAGGAAAAGATGTAGGTAATACAGGGCTTTTCAGTTTGGCAGACAAAGGTACAGTGACTAATAAGACCAGTGGCTGGAAACTGAAGTGAAGCAAATTCAGGCCAAAAAAGGAAGGTGCATATTCTTAGCAGCAGGGATAATTAATCATTTGGAATGATTTACAAAGAATTGTGCTGGATTCTTCATTAATGGACATTTTTAAATCAAAATGAATTTTTTTTTTTTTTAAAGAGCCACTCTGCTGCAAGCACAGCTTTTAATCTTGAAGCATAAATTAATAGAGGGAAGTTCTAGAGGCTCAATTATGTGGAAAGTAGTGAGAAAATCACAACAATTCCTCTTGGCTCTAAAATCGGTCAGTTTAGGAACCTACATCAATCACAGGTTCATATGCTTCTTTATATAACACTTGGAGAATTTCATTTTGGTTTTGAGATGAAACTTTGTTTCCTACATATTCACGGGATTCCATGTATCAGGGCTTTAAAATACACAGTGCAACAAAGGAAAACCTAAGTATTTTCAAAAGCAGAAATAGTTGGGATTAGTTACAAGATGAGATTCAGTTTTAAAAACATAGCGATCAAGAGAGGAAGCACTTGTTACAGCTTTTCATTTTACAATTTTATTAGTTTAAACCCCTTAGGAATGAATATTCCTCATTGGCCTGATAAAAATTCATAGCAAGAAAGTTAATAAAATGTCTCATCACCTGACAAATGTAGTAGGAAATATTTTTAAAAATCTGCTTTACAAAGTAATCCCCCAAGCCCTTGTGGCAGAGTCAAAGAGTTAATTACAAATAGTCGGAGGTACTGAACTGCCAAAATATGACCCATTAGCCTTCAGAAGGAAGACAGGAAAAAGCAGAAAATGGTTCTTAAGAAGTGAAATGACAACTCTATGCCTCCAGTTGTCTGAATCTATGAATCAGTATTTCCTAAAAATCTCTTCGCTTTCACCAGTACTTATTAGACAAACTATCTCCTAATTTTAATGCTATCACCAAAGGCGAGATGCTATCATCAGATCCCTCTTATCTATCTCCAGAATTTGGCTTACATTAAATCCATCCTCTCTTCTGCTATTTACACACAAGCACCTTTCCATCGATGGCAGGTGACACCACATTTCCAGCATGAAAATCATTCCCTGTCTGCTGCGATGGGTTTTTAGTGACTTGCTTGGTTGGGATCCTTATGGAAGAGGCTCAGTCATACGTTACAGCCCAAAACCCAATGTAGAGCATAGCCCAAACCTGGATGGCTGGTTGTTTTTCAACAAGCAGAGTGTTTTCTTTAAAGTGAATAAGTCAGTGGCTGATCTCTTTGGTCTTTGTTCACAGGTATACTCTTTCCAGTGAGGAAGTGAACACGAATATTTTTGAAGGAGGAAGGAGGCTGAGGAGCTCAAATGCTGTTTTGAAGCCAGCTGTATGTATTTTAAAGTAATTTTTAATGCATCAATTTTTTAAAAAGGGAAGGAACATCTACACTTTCCAAATATTACTGTGAACCTGCACACTCATATTTATATACTCAAATCCTGGGAATTTGCAGTTGTGCTGAGTCACTCAATACATTCCCAGAACCAGGCTGGTGGCACAGTTATGCATTGAATGGATGCCAGTGGAACTCAAGTGCACGTTTTTCCCAAAACAATTGGCCCTTAAAGGACACAGCTTCTTGCATCTTGCTGTGGACAATGAGCAGAGGGTTTATGATGTACTGATCTGAAAAACACACTCCTCTGGATGTGTTTGCATTTATACTGCCCTTCACTGGCAAGCATTCCTTTCCAGCTGGGGTTCTGCTGCTCTTCCAGATTGTGCACAGAGGAGGCTTCCAGCAATTTTCAACCTAAGCTGAAAATTTCTCCCTTGCAAGAAGCAGGATCTGCCTGAAAAATACTGAAAAATTTCAGCTCTGGAACTATGTATAAATTGCTTTTTTTCTGACTATCATTTTCCTTCCTTCTGTGCTGCACTGTAGTGACTCATGTATCCAGTATTATTTATGCTTTTTTTTTTGTAATACACAAGTGATTGTGTAATTAACTTTACAACATCTGGGAGTTAAAAAACCCCACGAAACTATACCAAGAGAAAAGCTGCAAATGGGAAATAACCATGAGCATGAGATCATCTCTATATCACTGCAGACTTTTATTAATGTTTGACTCAAAGGGATCATTTTCTCTAGATTCCTCGGAATTTGCTTAATTTTCGTTGACATTCTGGCAATGTATTAAACATTCTCATTCATTTAATTCTGAAGTTTTCTCTTTTTTTTTTTTTTTCCCTGCTGATGTGTGGCTCTTTCTTAAAGTGAAATAGCAGACTCTTTTTTTCCTTTCACCTCTGTACAGAACATCTTTCATGTGACCCTTGAGTGCATTAACTGGGGCTTGGCATCATTCTCAGCTGGTGCAGGAAGGTGCTGCCAACTCCCTCCCACATCTTCTGCTGTTTGGGTGGAAAGAAGAAGAATAGGAAAAGGCATTTTTGGACAGCGTGAGGCACACCTGTGCTTGGCTAGCCCTCCACTGACATGGTGTTTCTTGTAGTCTGAAGCAATCTGGTATAAATTAGAACTGTCCCTCCTCGGGTACAGGAGGTGATCTGTGTCAAGAGGTCCATATTTTGTGTTATGTTAAATTATATGATCTGATGGTTGATGGAGATCATCACAAGAAGAAGGGGAGGCAGAACATGCCCTAGGGTAGCATAAAATTTTGATTTGTGTCAGTTTGGAATGGCCATTTTACTCTCGTGTGATGAAATCATGGTAAAGCTATGACGCTCATCTCACCAAGTGCTTATGCTTATCCATATGAGGATATGTTTTGCCTATGCCACAAGCTCAGAGAAGGCACTAATTTATTTTTCTAATGAGGTGCTGAAATTTCTCCTTGTACATGGTGTATCTCTGTAGATAGAGCTCCACTCTCCAGATTAACAAGGCTTTGTCAACATCTGAAAATCTGCTTTGCCACATAATCAAACACATTTGTTAGCCATTTGAGAGGGCAAGACGTTCAGAGCTCTTTGATAGAAAGGCGTACTGCATGCTTTAGAGTGTGGAGGAAACAGTGGTTTGATACCGCAACCTGTGCTCCTCTAAGGTCTCTGCTGACTCCAGCAGACTGGTCAGCTTGGAATTATTCAGTCTCAGACTCTCATCATACAGCAAACGACCTCTCTGAGTGCCTCTGAACATTACTGGACCTCTCCAGCTTTACACATCCTGGTGCCACCCTCATCCCCCTTGACAGGAGCAAAGCCATGAAGGAACTGTGGGGGAGATGCAAGGCGAACAGGTGAAGACCCCTGCAGAGTGCCCCTGACCGTGAACTAACCCTACTGCTGGCCAGTGCTTTCTGGTGTCTGTGCTTTCTTCAGAGCGGAGGCCAGTTGTTGGCCACAAGAGCTGTGGTTGGTGCCGGGTCCTCCTGTCATACCCAAAGCACGCAGGTATTTCTGCTTCCTGAGCCCCTGTCTGCAGGTACAGATCTAGAAAAGAGCCCAAGGTGCTGCAACAAGATTGAAAACTAGAAGGGTTTTTTTCCCCGCTTCACTGCAATGTTGTTGGAATAATTGAGAAGTGGTGAGTCAGCCTGCATGCCAGGGGTGGCTGCCATGGGCTGGTACCAGCTCTCCAGGAGAGACTGGCAGGGAAGATAAGGATGTAAGGGGATTGCTCTCACTGTGAAGGATCAGCCTGGGTATAAGGATCTCTTCAGTGGGATGGATGATGGGTAGTGAAGAGCCTGTGGGTCGAGGGAGAGGCCTGAAGAACAGACCCTGCTTCTCACAGAGGAGTTTAACCTTCCTGACATCTACTGGAAGAGAAGTATGGAACACCAGCAGCACAGGAGGTTTCTGGAGGGCATCAGGGATAACTTCTTGAAATAAGTACAAGGGGGGCCAACCAGGGATAACTATGTCTGCTATTCAGTGACAAGGGAGAATGGGTTGGGGATGTGTGAACCAACAACTGGTGGGGTGGGAGGTCCTGCAGGGAGTGAGGAAGGAGAGTAACAGAGAGCAGATGCTGGACTTCAGGAGAGCAGATTTCAGCTTATTTAGAAAACTGGTAAGTGGGATCCTAGTGGACATAGCTCTGAAAGGCAGAGGAGTTCAGGAGAGCTGGCATGCTTTCAAGCATTCTCCAAGCAAAAGAACAGTTCATTCTGGTACTCACTAAGACAGGCAGACATCAGAATACTCCTTTGAGTAAGCAGGGCGGTGGGCCTCCAATGCAAAAAGGCATCATACAGGTGGTGGAAGCAGAGATGTGCTATAAAAGAGGAATGTAGAAATAGGTAGAGATGGTGTCAGGAAGACCCAACCTTGCCTAGAGATAATGCTTCCAAGGGACATCAGGGAAAACAGGGTGGGTCTCTCCAGCCACACTGGGAGCAAAATGTTGAACAAGGAAATGTTTGCCCATTGCAGAGTGGGAAGAGAGAATTAATGACAGTGGACACAGACAGGGCTGAGATAGGTGACTTTGCCTCTGCTGAATCGTACCCTTGTACTATAATCTGTATGCTAATGAAATAGACTGCTATGAGGTATTCTGTCACACTCATGATTTGTTTTATTATAAAATCTTTCATGTTTACCACCTTTTATAATGTCTGAAGTACTGATGACTGCAACGTATGGAAGCAAGAGGATAGGAAGAGGAAAAAATTAAAGATCTGTTAGCTTTATTTTTACTCCGGTTCTCATTCTCTCAACATAATAACAAGAGTGGATTTAAGTTGAAGTTGCATTTCTGTACTGGTTGAATAAAAAAGGCACAAACACACAGGGGCTTCCCAGTGGTCACTGGGAACCTCTCCAGCTTGTGGAGGTGTTTTCCACTAAATAGTTTATCTGGGAAGAACTCTTGCACAACAGAAGTTTATTGGTTCTCGGTGATTTTGTGCTGAGATGCAACCTTTCCACCATAGTGCCCAAAAGCCCATTGAATTCCTCTCAGAGTTCAGTGGGCTCTGGAACAGGACCCGGAGCCCTCAAGAACTGAAGGAACTTTCTCAAAAATTTGGATGCTGCTCTTCCCTTCTCTGAGCCTCTGACTTCTACACAAGTACTGGAGGATCCTAGTTCAAGTACTGTGGACACCCTCCTGAAAAAAAAAGAGTTTAATAATCTGGGATAACATGAAACACCCCTGCCCTGACTGCTGGGAGTCATCTTCCAAGTCACTGTGCGTGTGTGCACATATCCTGGGCTTTGAGAGGCGACTGCAGAGCACATGCACTGGCCGTCTGGCTTTCTCCCCCTGAGTGAGTAAGCTTCAGTGTGGGAAAATGGGGCCCCAGATCCAAGAAGTCAGAAGGAAGTGAGTTAGTGAGTTAGAGAGGAATTTGAAATGGAGAAGAGAAAGTATTTGGCAGATAGAAAGAGGCCAAAATGTTCCAGGTGTAAAGGACAGTATGAGAGATGATGCAGAAGTGAGCAGGAGGGGGAGAAATCTGAAAGGCAGGGAGACTTGTAAGTTGCTTGCTCTGAGGTCCCAGGGATGTTCCTTACTTTTAAACCTCCCACTGTTTTTTGAGGAGTGAGGTCACTGTATTAGAAAATTTCCTAGGACTACAGCCCAAACCAGGAAAATTCTGTTAAAATATACAGGCTTGCTGTACTAAACCCATAATTTTAACAGCCTGGTCATTTTTACAAGACTTTTTTCAGACTGCAGACCTGAAATATGTTTTGGATTAGTGCAATGGAAATGCGTTAGTTTTATAGGTCAATTCTCTACTGTAAATTGCTTCTCACTTGTAATGGATTTTTATCCCCAAGCAGGTTTAGTCTTTTAACAGAATTTCAGTGGATGGACACACAAGTAGCTCAGTCCCAAAATAAAAGCTGCTTCATGACGCTGACAATAGAGTAGTGGACCTTGCTCTAGGGGTTGGATCCTCAGCATCAGAGGGTTGGTTATTCACCCTGTGTTGCCACCCCATCTGCAGTCCTCAGCAAAGGCAGTGGCCACTAATGGATGTTCTTAACTGCAGTTGTCTAGAGAAGCTCTCAGAGGAGGTGCTCTGCAGTGGAAGACAGCAGGAATACCATTGTCTTATGTCTCTTTCTTCCTAATACAGCCGTAATCAGACCTTGTACACCCCTGGGAGCTTTCCCTCTGCTGAGGGTCTCCCACCTTGCTGCTCACAGCAGCTCTGGGGTGCAGGAACTGGGAGAGGCAAGCTCAGGGGACCTTCATCATTGAGCTCTGTGCTAACGTGATCACCGGAGGCTTTCCAGGATGCAGGTGGATGGGATTCACCTCAACTAACTCTAACCACATGCATGTGAGACACCTGGCCTGGGCACATTGCCTGGACTCCCCCTCCACCAGGGGCAGCAGCAACAACAGGGGGCTCACCCTCTCCAGCTGTTGCACTGCCATGTGTGGTGGCTTGGTCCCATGTGGAGTTTTATCTCTCTCCAGTTGTAGCTCAATCCAGACACCCAGTTAAGAAGCCTAAGATTAGAAAATGACCCTCACAATCTGCTGATGGCCCCTCACTCCCCTTTTGTGGTAAGGAGAGAGGCAGAGGCATCTGCCATAGAGAGGGTGGATTTTTATGGCTGTGGCAGAATTGCACCTGGGAATCAGCTGAGGGACAATACTGTATCCACAAGTGGTCCAAAGACTCAGGCTTTACCTCTCAAAAACTCCTGCAACCAGTCTGTTTTGGTATGGGTATATTTTATGCAGATGTCTTTCAATTATGTCTTTAGCCTTTTACATTGTCTTACTACACGCCACTACTATTTTTCTGCAAATAGGGGTACTCAGTGTGGGTGGAAGCTTTTCATGGACTAGTGAAACTGTTTCCTCAGTCCACAGGCAGGAGATTGAAATTATTTACTAAGTAAAGATAAAGCAAACAACCTCCAAACCCCAAAAGTGCTAGTTTCGCTTGCTTTGGAAGCAAAACATTTCAGCTTCTCATTAGGAAATGACATTTTGAATGTTAGTTAGTATTTTTTAAAAATGAAAGAGAAACTATTAAGAACCGGGAATAAAAGGTTTAATACCATGTTAAATTAAGCATTCTGCATCTATACAAATAATCTTTCTGTTCTTGTTAGGAGATTTTTTTCTTCCCTCATGGTTCTTTTTATTTGGCCATTGAACCAAAAAAACTGAACTGTGCCCTGAGCTCCAGTTTATACATTTTGAATGCTAATGGCCACAAGAAGAATAACTCAATGTAAATAAGTTCCATTTTCAAAATTAATGAGGTCTGCTAATTGAGTTTATCCAGGTAATAAAATCCATCTAATAAAATGTATCCATCAAATATAATTCTTCCAGTTCTATAAAAAATATATGTTTCTTTGCCTGTATATCATCTGTGTGGAGATAATGAATACCTTGTGACATTGGGGTCATAGGTCAAATCCCAGACCTTATTACAAATCTAGGGAAAATTACTTTTTCACTGACCTATAGTACGACCTAATAGTCTAGGAGGAGTTAAAGGCCAATTGTTCATTCAGCATCGTCAAATAATATATATATAAGTGCATATATATATTTAATAACACTGATGCAATGAAAACTCACTGCTGTAGATATGGATTTACAGCACGTCCACAGGGATTTCTCATGCAGATCTCAAGATGTCAAAAAACAACATAACAGCAACACTCTGAAGTGCATGTTTGAAATGAATGATGACAGACCTTGGTGTGTGGGGTAGGGTTTATTGTTCCTCCAGTGATTTGCCATAGTCCTGGATAGTGCATCTTAAACAACTTTAGATGACAAGGCTTTCTCACACTTTTAAGGATAAGGGTTAATTGCATCTACTTTTGCTACCTGCAAGGAGACAAAGTGTTCAAGGACACTGCTCTATGCAGCAAGACCACTGGTGACAAAGCCTTTCCAGGAGATGCCAGCCCTTTGCTGCAGTCTCAGCTGGTGTTTCAGTATGTGGGACTGGACTGCAAGACTGAGCCAGAGAAATTATCCTGGTCCTTAGAAAAGCCCTTGGAAAGGGTTATGGGGAATTTTACTTGTTCATCTCTGTGGGACAGCCCCTCACATGACTGCACCAGGGGGGAAAGATGGGTGGCCCACATGGGTGTGCAGGAGCAAGACCAGACAGCAGAGCTGGGGTAGTAGTGCAGCCACTGAAGACTTCATAATGTCTCAATATTACACCCTCAAAGCTTATACCAGCCAAAGGTGCTGGCACTATTAAAAGAAGAGTTTAGATGTGAAGAGGAGGCTGCTGCCTTTTTTGTGGCTGAAGATACTGTCCAGCACCAGCTATTGTCAGGCCTTCCATAAGAGCCTCATGTGGCCAGAATGGGGGAGCTTAAATAATCACACATGTTTTGCACATTTGTTTGCTCCCTTCTTTCAAGGTTCAGCCACATTCTCAGCACACAGGTAATTCACATGTGTCTTTCTCAGCAAACTTTTCTCCCGACTTCCTTCCAGCCTGCTGCACAATAACATCTCCCATGTTTCCTTCAATGGCCGCTTTGAACAGGATCCTGTGCATTTGAGCCTGCCCTGATTTGCAGGTCTGCTGCCCTATAATGACTGACAAACAGGCCACAGATTACTTCCATTTTATGACTTGAGTTTAGGGAAATTGAGCATCCTAATTAAGCACAGATGTAAGGTTAAAGTGTAGAACAATCTGGACTGGTTTTCATTTAAATCTCTTTCTGATTCATTTGGTTCCATAAGAGACTCACAATTAGAAAAAAATATTTTGTCGATGTTGAAAGACATGTGATGTAGAACTGATTGGATTAAATCTGAGTTCATGTGAATTTTGGCAAATTCAATTAGGAGAGGCCCTAGCAAGTACTCTGTGGAAAACCTCCAATGGCTTTGCAAACTGTATTTGGATTTTCCAGTCCATAACACTGCATGTGTTGACAGGGCACCATCCCGGCATAATGTGTGAGCATTACAAACAAGTTCCTTTGCTTTGTGGGAACCGTAAGGTCAGGAGTAGAGCGAAACTGCAACCCTGGGCTCATTTGAAGATTCCCAGAACAAGCAAAAGACCAGGCGAACATGGGTTAAGGGGCAACATGAGGGAAGACCACAGTGAGCAGTTTTGAACTGCTTGTGATGGTACAGAATTCAAAGGCTAGGTGGGAGAGCTTTCTGAAGCAGAGGTGGCTTTTTGTGCAATTTTTTTTCTTATGACTGGGACAAAAGGATCCTAATTTCTGGCTGCAACTTCTAAATGCCACCACCACTGAAAGATTTAAATACTTGATATTAAAATATTTTGTGAAATGTGGTTTTGTGTCTGAAAATGGTAGGTCTGATCCCACTATTTTTGACAGACATCTGGTTGCTCCTGGCTTTAGTTCATAACCTTCTAGTGGGGAAAATATTCACAGAAGTACCTGTGTCAAACTGGATCTACTTGGCAGGGGGAGGGAGATTGTCTGAGTTTTATACAAACCAAATCCTGCTTCCCCCAACTTCTCCTCTCCAAGCAGACAGAAAGAAATACCTCCCTGTTATAAGACTGAAACAGTTTGCTTTTATTTTCTGACTTTGTTAAAGATAAAATCCAGCTCCTGGCTCCCCCTAAGCTACACAGGAATGTGCATCAATTTTAATACTGGTAACATATGTCATCAGTTTATATTATTTTTAATAATCCTTTGTTCTGTCTGTGCTGGCAAAACATGATCACCAGGACTCCTTTGGCTTGATAACTGTTCTGTAGGAACCAACAGACAAAAAAGTACAGCCTTGTTTTTCAAAAGCAGTTGTTTTCCTTCTTTTAGAAATGTGATGTTTTGTTATTGATGCAAAATGGATTTGCTTTTCTTAAGTCTTTCTCTCTTCAGCAGTCAGGCACTGGAGAGCAGTCCAAATAACAAACCAAAACAAAACAATAAAGCCAGCATGTTAAAATGGACCCCTGCAACACAGTCAAAATAGAAAGCAAGGGGAAGGCTTGTTGAAAGGACCATGGAACTCGTTGGCCATTTCCCATCTCTCCCCATGGTGGGGGACTGTCACATGTGCTTGATGGGGGTAAAGTCCCCTTTTGCTGTGGCTCTCTAAGAAGCCTCTAGCTGTGTTAGCTTTGCCCAAATGATTGAACTGATTTCAGAAGCTTAAGAAGTACTCATTGCTTTTTGATTCAATTTACAGAGCCCTTTCTTCTTTTCTTTTTCTTTTGTAAAATATGAGGGGGGAAAACACTTCATGCTTTTCCTGAAAACGAAGAAGGCAAAACCTCCCCCCATGAACCTCCTCCGAAAAGCAGCCAAAGATATCTCTGTTGTGACAGAGCAGTTATTTAGGCTGGAGAGGCTGGAGCTGTGGCTCTGGCTCCTTCGCGATGAACAAAAGGTTCAGCCATGCCCAGACCAATGGCCGAGGCTCCTGAGCAGGATGGGTCTCTTCAAAACGTTACCTTGCAGCTCCTACAGCCCTGTCAGCTTACAGTGAGGACGAGATTACGCCTCGCCTGCACTCAGAATCTCCAAGCTAAAACTATTTTTGTTTTCACCTTTTATCAAAATTTTTGTATTTGGTGATTCTGTCACCCGCAATAGTTGTTTACGTTGACCCTTTCCACTGCAGCTCCCTTCTTCTGTGCATCTACCAGTACCAGCTTGTGGCACTCAAGTTCATACGAAAATGTGGCAATTCAGCTTGCTGATGTAACTCAGACTCCTGATTTTATTGACAATTCTCCCTTGCAGCACAATTTTTTCTCCTGGAAGAGTCAGTGGTAATTTTGCTTTTTCCTTTAATCAGTCCAAGATTTCCTCTGTCACTTTCAGATACTGTCATGAATTTTCTCCCTCTTTTATCACCTCTGCCTGCTCTGAAACTTGCTTCCTATACCCCTTAAGTTCTTGGTTTCTGTTTCTTCCACTGCTTTTCCCCTTAAAAGCTGTACTGTGGTTGAAAGTCCTTGTAGGGAAGCCCAGGGAAATTTTCTCTGGAGAACCTTAAAATAATACATGCAATCTTCTGCAATCTGGTATACCGCAAGGCAAAAGAGGAAATTACACTCAGGTCTTTTGTACCATTAGAATTGACATGGAGATTAATCCTACAGACTTAGGTGGAATCTGAGCTGACTCTTCCACCTCTCTAAGTTTTGAACATGTAATTATTTCTCAGTGGGAGCACATGGATAGATTTTGTATGACACAAATATTCTTCTCCTTGTCTGGCCATCATGAACAATGATACTTCTTGATACTTCTTTGGAAGGGTGCATGCAAATCCTATTAACAAATTAAATGCTATGAGGAAAATATTCTTGAAGCCTTGCTGCAGTTGTTGGGAAGCCAAGATGGTTCATATTGCACACTTAAAAAGAAAATTACTAAGCTAGTGATTCCTGTTTTGGAAAGAATTTTTTCTTTGGAAGTGCTTTGGAGGCATGTGGGAGTAGATTTTTTTTTTGGCCTGGTATATGTGAACTGTGGATTATTAAGTTATTTTTTATTAAAGTACTTTTTCAAATCCTCTGTAGCCAAACCAATTCATACTGGTATGATCTTACTATGTTATTGCTAAAACAGTGCACAAAATGTTACACAATTATTTCTTTTTTTTTCTTTTTCTGTAGTGCTACTGTGGGATCTTGTACAATTAGCAAATATAAAGCCACCTCTTGCCTCTTCTTACTATAAATCAACATAGATTTTGAAGTTTCTTGCCTAAAATGGCAGAAATGGTACGGGTTCCACCAAAGCAGCTTTTGCATCAGTTGCCTGGGATTTTTAAACATACATTTTATTGAGTTGGTGGATTGCCAGACATTGCTTTTCAAGCAGGACTGAGTCATTTAGGTGTGTGGACAACAACTACTTTTAAGCACTAACTTTAGCCTCTAACTTTAATACTTAGGATCGTACAGAGACCACTGGTGGGCATATGGGGCCTCTGAAACACAGCTCCTTTATGCAGTATGTGGGATAATATCTAGCTTAAGAACCTCTCCTCCTGCTCTGTAAGTTATTATGTCCTATCATCTAAATATCTTTCATCTGGCTCTGTCTTCCTTCACTGTACAGAAGGTGGTTTCTGGAAAATATGCCTTTCAGAGACATTAGGACAGATCTGTTCAACTTGCCCTGGTTTTGCTTGGATTTGAAGTCCACAGACAAAATTTATACTGGAGGATGTGATTTCAATCCTGTTTGGAACTGACAGAACACACAAAATAATCACTCATTACAATAAGCACACCAAACCTGTGCCACAGCTGACATGGCAACAGATTTCAACACATTCAGTGCTGAATTCTTGTTTACTGGGCTCATTCAGTTATGCACAAAATCAAGCTCCTAGTAATGCACTTCCCAGCCTGTTGTGTGACTTGGTGCAATTTTGCTAATTCCAAACTCATTAAGAAAATATCCAAGCATCATGTTACTTTGCACTTTGCACGTGTACACAGAAGCAGCTAGTAAAGTCCATGCTTATGCCAGGCGGGAAGGGGAAATTTGCAGCCTTGTTGACACTTTTGAAATGAAAAAAATCTCAACTAGGTGTGCAGGTCTGTCTGCTTACCACCACAAGATGGGTTCTGCCTTGTGCTTTTGCAGACAAGCAAAGAAGCAGAAACAAGAGCTCTCTTAAAAGTGTCATGGATTAACCAGTTTGGAGATGCACCAACCTTGTCATTTCCAGGAAACTGTTTGGAAATTTTCCATCTAAATCAGAAATGACCCAAATGGAAAGAAGATGAGCGAATTACTCATGCCCGTCCTCTGTTTTCCTATAGTTCTCTTTCAGCCTGACTCATTTCCCCCTGGAATCACTGGACATCCCTCCCCTGGCTTTGTTGGATGCTTATCTGGTCCTTTTTTCTTTATCTGAAAATTGTATTTACAATATTTTTGAATTCATGTAAAAGTAAGCATTTATTGTCCAGAGAATAAATTCTGAAAAGCAATACTCTTTTATATAAAAATCATTCTTCTGTGGACACTGTCCACAAAATCTAATAAAACTCTTAGGAACACATAAGGGAAAGGTAGTGTCCTTCTCTTTGGGGTGAATTTCTCATGTAAGACCTCAGCTACAGTGAGATCGCACTACGAAACCACCCATTGTATACATCTTGCACTGAAAACAAAAGGTAGAACTTCATTGAAATAATCATAAAACTATTTTTCCTATACTAACTACAGCTGTGGGGCATGTTTCTATGGAAACGGTTTTCCTGATGTGCTTGTCTATAGCTAAAGGTCTCAAATGGACCTTCTGTCTACTCATTGCCCATATAAACTGCAGATTCTGTACCGTAATCTCTAACACAGATCAGCTGAATCTCCTGATGTGTGTCAGAAAACATTATCAGGAGGCAAACACCAGTTATTGCAGCTTCCCATAAATTTATAGATAATCAGGTCCTTAGTGGCAAGTTGGCATCTTAAGTGTAGGGACTGTACTGAGGAGTTTTGATTAGAGGTCATTGTCCTATCCAAAGCTGTAACACACAGCAATGAATTCTGAGGCTTCGCCTTTGCTGTACAAAGATTTATGTTGCTTTGATTTGAATAATTTATGCTGCATACTGCATTCTGGATACCAGACGCTAAAAACAATTTGTTCTTTGTTGACATAAGTAAAACACTTGCAAAATTGCTGATTAAATGAGCCACACACCTTAATATTTTCCTTACCGTAAACCATCGCTGTAGCAAAAGACAGCATAAGTAAAGCTGATATCCTTTCAGTGATATCTGACAGTACAATCTAGTTGGTAGATAAAGCCACACAGACAGTGAAGCAGCTGTTATTTAGAAATACAAGAAAAATTACCCTGCTTTTTTGATATCCTCAAATTATAAGCTACTAGTCCATACTGTGCAAGCTGTCTTTATATTATTCACATTCAGAGACACTTAAATGCAAAGGTATGCAAATGCAATCATTTTTTTAATATGTCCATGTACAGATAGTAATCTGTTTATGAATAATGCAGAAGCAGTTAGAAGTATAGAGACTGATACGTGCATGAGTGGTCTTATTCAGTTCAGTAGAAGGCAATGGGTATTTTTACATTTATTTTAAGAACTGAAAGGGTTTGTTTTCAAGCTGTGGGATGTTATTGTCAGTAGAGCATGGGGTTATGCACATCATTACCAGAATAAAACTGTCTTACAGCTACTTCTAAATAATTATGAGGATGACAGGCAATAACTTTTGAGTCCCTAATAATGCATAATAAGGTAAGACTCATCTTGTTCTAGAGTTAAGCATGACTCTCAGAGATCTGCTTGGGATTCTTCTGGACTTGACAAAGAAGGCCCTTCAGAAAGTGAAAGGGAGCTATTGCTCTGGGGCATGCAGCATGGGCTGAGACAGCACATAAAAATGAAACAGAACAAATTTCCCCCTTGAGGCAATAGCCTCTTTATGCTGTACAGGAGAGGAACCCCACACCACCAGCTTTAATCGGACACCTAACTTTTAGACGACTAAACTTAAGTGATGCGAATGTACTTCTAATTACCCAATACCTTCAACTTTATGTTTTAAAATGTTATTAATACATTTAATTTAAAATAAACTTTGCTTTTCATCAGCTACATTCTCAATTTGCTCTTTATGTTTCACCCAGTTCAGGCAAAATAAACACTCTAACATTTTACGTAATAATTTCCTCTTTCTGATTCTATTATGTGGCACGGGGTTCCTCGGATTTTTTTCCATGGGAGACTTTTATAGTTTATACTTTACATACAGTACATAGCTGAGAAGTGAACATCCTCTGGCAGTGTGCTTGGGCCAACCTGCCTGGGGGGGGGCACGCTGAATTCAGGTGACAGGTGGCAGACAGTAGTAAACAAGGACTGCGAGCTGAAACACAGCTCTGCTGCGTTCAGGGAACAACTGGGGGTTGAAGACAATGTCCTGGCTTAATATTGAGTGGAAGCTGTGTGTGCAGTCCACACGTTCAGGCCCTGCTGCTGCCACTGGGTGTTATCAAATAGTCACGTGTTGGGAAGAAAAGTCCATGCTGTAAAAATGGCCTCAGATTTCCTGAACTCACCATTATTATTACTTTATACCAGGGTGGCATGTTCCCAGAGTAACCAGGGGTTAGTCCAACCATTTGGGGATCAGGTTGTGGCCTCCTGAAGAAGTCTGTATGCGGAGTAATTCCATTTATTCCTGTGGAATTTCATTACACCTTTTCCTGGGCACTCAAAGGAGGAGTTTTGCTTGTTTATTTGTCACACCTCTCTCACATAAATGTAACTCCGTGGCTTTTGTATTGTTCAAATAGCTAAGGCTTTTATTTCCCCCAAATGAGCAGTTGGAAAGGTGTGGAACCCTGGAAGCTTTGTAAAAACACATTCATTCAGGGAAATGCTGTGAAGTGAATAAGGGGCTGTGGATGACATTGGCTCAAAGAAGGGGAAACCTGTGAAAAAAGAGGGTACTGAAAAGGTGAGTTTTGTAAGGAGAGACCTAAATAAATAAACAGACACACACACACACACAAAACACCAAAACCAAACCCTTTTGCCTTGTGTATGCTTTTGAATCATTATCAGAGACTTTTCAACCACATAGTTTATATCAGCCATCTAAGAATTCCTAAGACCAATGAAACATTTCAGAACCATATTACAGGTGATCCTTGTTGAAAATTTAAATACCTTTTTTTTTTTTAAAAAAAAAAGAGAGTTACTTACTGGTGAGTTACAAGTACAAAAAGATTACAGACAAACATTAAAAATAAATGTACTTATTCCATTTCAAGATCTCATTTGTTTCCCTATCAGGTTCAGTAGTTTAATATTCTTATGTCCAGACTGCTTCCAATAACTTGTGCAGAATATAGCTGTTAAGGACATATGGCCTAAAACTAAAACACTTGCTATATTGCTTTTTTTTCAATTTCTTTCTTTTTCCCTTTTTTTAACATACCCGTACATAACCAAGCACACTGAAACTTCAGTTAATCCCCATGCATCTGCTTGAGCTTATTCCTCTTCTCCCAATAGTCAAAACTAATCTCTACTAAGGTTAAATGTGAGAAAAAATGAATCCGCAAGGAAAACTGCATTAAAAAGAAGGCATTCTGGAGCTGAGCAGAGCAGTGGGAGCCAGAAACAGCACTGGTGCATAGCCTTCTTTGTCCCTGACAGAGGCCAGTTGTGCAGGAGAAGCTTCCAGATCTGAATGCTGGCATCTGAAGGTCCCTGAGCACTGAGTGCTCGCCCCTGGCCCTGGAAGCTCTGGCTGCCTGAACCCGTGCTGATGGTCTAAAGCCTCCTCAGCTATTGAGCTAAGTCTCTTCTGGTTCCTATCACCTTTAACACCAGTGTATCACTGGCTGTCTGTGGGTCTGCGTTTTCTCCTCCAGTGAAGAGCTGCTCTGTTGAAATGGTTTGTTTCCATCATTTATAAATGCCTCTTTCCACTATCGCTTTAGCACTCTCCATGTCAGTGTGTGTTTAAGCTATCAACACCTGTACCCCAACTTATCCTTTGAATTATGTAGAGGTTGTAAAGGCTGCCTATTGTAATGTCATCTTCATTAATCAGCCTTTTAATTTTGCAGTATATTGCTGCTAGGAGTGAAGAAATGCCTGATTTGTCTTTGGCTTTAACCACAGCTGTTTGCTTCCATCCTTTAGTTGCTACTTTCTGTGGGATGCAGGAGCCTGAAAAAAATTCCCTTTAAAATCTCTGTGCCAAATTTGGGTCTATTTGTTCCCTTTTCTGTTAATTAAGGTGGTACACTATTGCAGCCTTGCAGCAACAATGCAGTAGAGCTCGGGGTGAAACCTTATAGGAAGGAAATGTAATTTTATTTTACAGTAGAACTGGTCTGTCTGCCTCGTGCTCTCACACCCACACACTCCCATGCCCTGAGCCTGTCCACACAGCCCAGCCAGTGTTTCTAGATTACTCATTTCATAACACACAAGACAAGAGGTACAGCCTGGTGTACCTTCCTCTTTACATCTCTTGGTGTTTTAGAGTTGTGTTAATGTTCTGGTTTTTCATGTACCCACTTTTAGGGGTTTTCAATGATTACTCTCTGTCCTTTCTTCTGAAATTGAGGTTTATTCTCTCTCACTTATCTCTTCTTCTGACTGATTTGAGGCTCCAGTCCTTTCTGTTCCCCTTTTTTTATGCCCTTCCTTGTTTTTCACAACTGAGAAGCTTCATGTGCATCTGGCACAACTTTAATGATCTTCTAGTCTAGGTGCAAAAGCCACATGTCTCTTCTACCTTTTCTTTCATCTGGTGTTCCCACATTAAACCATCTCCATTCAGACTGATTGTAGTATTTCTATTACAGATTTCTACAAATTCAGGATGACAGAGACCTGTAGGAGACCATGGTGGTCCCCAGGAACCATGATTTCTATAGGATATCCATTTCTTCTGTCAACTTTTTAATGGATTTCTGGACCTTTGCATCACTCTCACATCTCTCTGTTGATTGTGCTGAGACCACTTACCTGACAATCAGTGAATCTACTGCAGTCCATCTGCTTGTTCCTTTGCACTTGCATTGAAGGCTTTTGAATGAGGGTTTGCAGCCCTATCAATAACAAGGCTGGCTTATTTTCACATGTTTTGGGACAAACCGCATATCCTTGATGGTCTCTTCTTCTCACTGCACAAAAAGGAAATCTAAATATAACAAGCATTTGGCATCAGTGGAAGAGCCCTGAGTGTGTTTGGCCTAGATGACCTGCTCGTGTTATCTTTTATTTACTCTTGTCCATAGTCCCACCACCTTGATACTATCAAAGAAAGCAATTACTAGTGCAATTGCCACTTTTGTGTGGCTGCTGTATTGGGAAAGAGTATATGTAATTAATTTATTGTTATCTAAATTCTTATTTGTTAGCTGTTTCTACATATGGTATCTCTCCACAAGCTTTTAAGGAGTTCAAAGTAACACTGTGCCTTGCTTTGGGGTAAGAAAACTTTGCTCCTGTCTGGCATCATCTGATTACTTCATATGGTGCAGAACTAGTCCAGTTTTATACTATGTTTTATACTATACCCCTATTGGTTGCCTCCAATTGCCTTTAGCACAAGATAACATTGCTTGTTGGATTCATTGAAAGGCAGGACACATAAGGTTGTAGGGAGCACAATGCCTGAATAAACAATTATATTCCTTCGGTTTTATGAGGGATAACAGATCCAGTCTTCAGTACTTCATGCAGAAACTCTGGGGAAGCACTTCATCTTTGTCTGCCACCAGCAGAATGACAGATGTAGCTGTATTAGCACAACAAGGAAGTGTATTCTGGTGACGTCCACACTGGCAAGTAGCCCGTCCCAGCAGGAGCTGATCACTAGGGTTAAATAGTGTTGGGAGTGCAACACCCATGACATCTGCATTCTGAGGGCTTTACTTTGGTCAATGTCTAGTCACACTGTTGTGCACCAAGTCAGCTCCTGGTGCAAAGATTCCAGTGGTGCCCCATGGTCATCAGATTTAGGTGATTAGCACTGGTCTGCACCAAAAGTCTGGCAGTCCCTGATGTGGGCTGGATACAGCATCCTCTTCTTTGGGAGCAGAGAGGAGGAGGGGAGAGGGATTATGGCTAGAGGAGGTAGAGCTGTTTGTATGGGCTATAGTAGATACCTAATTTAAGTAGTGACATTAATAGGCTGATAGCTGTAGCCTTTCTGCAGGAAGATATTGTCTGTTTGGGAGAGATTGAGAAAAGACCCTTAATTAGATGCTTTGAATTGACCCTTTGAGGGACCTTCTCCTGCCCCTGGTCATGGGAGTGAGGCAGTGACACCAGCCTCAAAAATGGCAAATTTAAGTGTAGCGGTACGCTCGGCAGTGTGGATGTCTGTCCAGGCTCTGAGCTTGGGCTCTTAAATGCAAATGGGAAGATTGGTATGTGAACCCAGGAAATTAATTCCCAAGGTCAGGCCTTTGAAAACATCTAGTGAAGAAGGCAGGCAATAAGTATTTCAAGTGTGGTGATGCACCGGGAAATTCATTTCCCAGTGACACCAGGAGTGTCTCACTCCAGGATGGAGTGTACTCTGCTGCTCTAATGTGAAGGCACTGGTGACATTAGGCTTTCAAATTTTACATTGGGAATTTATGGCCTGCATGTGCATCAGAAGCATGATTTTGAGCTGTGATTTCTAGGATCATAGGATAATTCAGGTAGAAAAGGACCTCAGTACAACACCCAGTCCTGCTTTAAATAGGATCAGATCCGAAACTAATCCACTTGCATTTACAACCGTATATGTTGTAATTCCTATGAATGTTGATGTTTTTTCCCTTGTACTATATACTTTGATTAATAAAAGGGCAGGTGTAGATTAAGGAGGCTATATAATATATTATTTGTAAAAGTGCAATCTTAATAAACTGAGAAAATATTGCTATTGCCCTCTAAATAGTTTTCCTTGGAAAACAAATTTCAGAATTTTTGATAATAATTTTGAAAAGCCATTGCTTTTGTCATTCTTTATGTTGAAAATGGCTTTCAGTAGCAGACTTCACTCTGATTTCTTCACCTTGGCAAGCAGGCCAGTCACATGAAGTTACCAGTTTGCATCACACATCCACTTTGGAGAAAAAATTTGCTACTCTTGAGCCTTGTTACTGATCAATGGTCTAACAAAAAAACATCAACAACCTGCTCAACCACCCCTGCCAAAAACTTTTTCTAACTATAATTTAGGATTAGCAAACATACTAATACATTTTTTCTCCCACTGGGCCTATTTTATTTTATAACCACTTTAGAAGTAATAGGAATTGTTCACAGTTGTATTTGACATTTCATCCAGTCTATCTATTATAAAAGAATGGTGCATCTGAACATGAAGGATCTTGAAGCATAGGAAAAGGTTGCCTGGTAATGCAAAAATAGACCACAAAGGGAGTTTTCTTCTCTCTCATTCACATTATAATTCTCTAAAGGAAAGTATCGTTTTTATACATCCTCCCTCAACCAGCTTGAAATCTGTGTCCACAGAGCCTGAATATTTGCCATGGGAAAGCAAAACAACAAAGATAAAAAAATACTTTAAAATATTTTAGAAAGTAAGGGAAAAAAAACACAACTATGTTTGCTGTTATTACTAGTAAGTTGAGTTTAAAGTTAATTGCATCTGTGGGCTTCTGGAAAAAAAACCACATGAACTATTACATCAAAATCTAAATAGGGAAAATTATTCAGAACACTCCAATGAATTTTATTCACATATTCATAAAATATAGGAATTAGTCCCAAACCTTTACACATGCATTTGATGGTCGAGATTATGAATATAGTAGTCCTCAACACTTACTCCCTGCATACCCTGCTACACAGGCACAAGAAGGGAAAGCAAGACTGTTTTAAGGTGCTCACTCCTGCATATCAGTGGCCAAGGTCTATGCTCACACTGCTCTTTCTGCATGTGGGGGATGGAGGTAACCTCTGGCAGAGGAACAGCAATAAGCAGCTGGTGATGGTAACTTTTTAAACTGTTCCAGCTAGGTCTGCCAGATTTCATCTGATCATATCCTGTAATGGGGAAAAAAAACCCCCAACTAATTACTTAAACCTACCCTCTTGAATGCGCTCTCTAATTTGAGGTGACTCACCTTTTGGTGATTTATGAGATATGAGGGACATGACTTTTTGAAGAGCATAGTATTTAACTTATTAGGGTTGAAGACAACAAAAATTGACTACACACACCACAGTTTGAAATCCGAACACGTCTCAAATTAGAGAGGGAATAGAAACACATAAATGACTAAGACACTTTCAAAAGGGCTTTGCTCTTCCCAGCCACTCCACTGAAGGATTTGTGCATCTTCGTCGTGCGAGCATGGAGTTTACATCCTGCATGGTCCTCATTTTGTGATTCATCCCTTTAAAAATCGCAGGAACCCCTCTGCTTTTCAGAGCAGGGTCTTAAGAAGAGAAGCTATTTTTGGGTCACTGGTGGTCTGGACTCATCTGGCAAGCAGAACAGATGTGATGGATCAGTCTATTGGACAGCTGCAATTATTAAGCATCATTTCCTTGTAATCTGGCAAGACCTTGTTCAGTGAGGAGCAGACATCCCACAGAGATGCTCAGAAGATACTTTCCTGCATTTGGCTTTATGAGAACAAGATACGATGAGCTCTGTGGCCAAAGGCATAAAAAAAAAAAGAGAGAGAGGCAACCTGTTAAACTTATTATCTGTGTTATGGAAAATGCCTAAGGTCCCAAGGAACATGAAACTGCCAAGCAGTAGACACAACAAAAATAGAAGCAATGCTCTAAACTTTTTAGATTGTGTAGATAATGCAGACAAATGAAGAGAACACAAAATGTTCTGTTTAATTCCCACCTTGCTGTTGGGAAACTGAGGCAGACAAAGATGAAGTGACTTAACTGCACAAGAGAAATCCCTGGCACAGTCACAGATCACAAACCCCAGATATTCCAGGACATCATCAGCAGCATCACCAAACCCTCTTTTGTTCCCAAATTTGCCTCCTAGTTGACACTAGTGTTTTTTATCTGCACCAAGACTTTCATGTTACTGCCTCCTTATTTCTTTTTTCTGTACGTAAGCTTATAAATATTAACTATATATTGCACTTCATGCCACACCTTAGATCAAAGTGTGCCTTCCATCAAAGGCAAGTGGTTAAACTTCAAGCGGGTTGAGCTGACCCTCTTCCTTCCCCGGCATGACCCTCGTGAATGCTTGGTCGAGTCACGGGAAGGACAGTGATGGCTCGGAGAAAGGCCATGATGACCTCTGCTAATATTAACAAGTTTCACTCCCCGTGAACACAGCAAGGATTCATTAGCACAGGGAGGATCCAAAAATATATAGGATGAAGAAAATTAGGCAAATTAAAGATGCACTCAATTTTGCCTCCTCTAAAACAGATTCCCAGAGGAGTGCAGTCAGTTTAACTAGTTTAAAAAGCTGCAGTGTCTAGAGGCGATGTACATAACTGTTCCCTTCCTCCTTGCACTTTTAGCACCCAAATCCTTGTCTTTTCCTAGCTGCCAGAAGGGTTTATCCAGGTTTCCCCCCCCCTCCTACAGCCCAGCATGGCTTGTTGCATGTTTTCCCGAAATCTTTAGCCCCTGTCCCTGGGCTTGACTCCACCAGAAGCCAGCCAGCTCTCACCAACCCAGGGTGGTGCAGCTGCAGCAAGCTGCTTTCTGGGTTACCCAAGCCTGGAAAGGCACTCAGGGCCTCCAAAATCTTTCATATCCCTCCAGTTGCTCCTTAATGCGTAAAGCAGGAGTGTTCCACCAGAGCAATCAATCGATGCTTTCCTTCAGCGTGGTCTGTATGACGGTTTCCTTGGAACCTCCCTGCAGCAGGCAAGTGAACCACCAAGAGCTGATAATCTTCTAATTAGTAACATGGAGCTAGTGAATAACTCATGCTTTACAAATAAGTCAGCACATGGAGGTCTCAAGACCCGAGTGTATCCAAAGGAAGCCCGAGAGAAACTAATTGACATCTGTGGGGGCTACAAGGTCTGTTGGCTAGCCTTGAAGCTCTCCACAGCTGCTCATGCATACCCAGAGGAACTAAGGGGAGGCTGCAGGCAGCCAATTTTTAAACAAAACCAGAAACCTCCACAGCCTTGTCAATGGGTGAATATTTGTGTGTGTGGACATGTAGCAAGGGGTGTAAACGGGAGCGCATGCTGCGATTTCGGTGTGCAGCAGCCTAAGTCCTACTTCTTTTGCAATGTTGAGGACAGAATTCCCCTCTTTAAGGAAAAAAAAAGAATAAATACTCTTTTCTCTAACAGTGACTCTCAAACCCTGTCCCAAACAGAGCAGCATTACTATGCCATTAAACCTTTTGCTCCCCACAGCTTTTCCTCACTCAGCATTAAATGAGGAACCAGTGCAGCAGAGGGATCTGCAGATGTCAGCCCTGGGCCTCCATTTCCTTGGGGCTGACATCAGGAGACCCAAGGAGTTCTGAAAGCCACATCCTTACTGTTGAGCAGCTGAGCCCTTGTGAGTGAACCCTGGGCAACCATTGGCAGGGCTTGCTTCAGAGGTGGAGGGAAAGTTCAACTGAGAAAAAAAGACTATCATCTGGGAAAATAAGACCCAAGGCCCCCCCATTTTGAACAAAGAAAGGAAAATATTTCACTTTTGCTGCCTCTGGTGTCAGCAGCCCCAGCAGCATCACTCTTTCCACTGGGGCCGGAGGGTGACCCCACCACTTCCCAGTTACCTCAGGACCATTGTCTCTGAGGGCTCCTTGGAAGTTAGCACCATTCCAGGGCCCTTTCCATCACCCAAGTTCTTGTGGTACTGCCTCCTCCAGGCCAGGCAAAAGCCATGTGGAACCTGCAGCCTGAATGCATGCCTGCACCTTTGCTCTCCTTACAGCACAAGCAGCAGTGCAGCGCTTAAATCCTTCATTTCAAAACTTGTAGATTTCACGTGGCAAGCGGGAACCTTGGAAGTGGCAGTAAACCACATGGCAGAGTTTCAGTTTTCCCTGTGTTTCTAAGTCTAGTCGAATCTAGTCTTCAAGCATTTCTAAATCCAATTCATCCACAGCAAGCCTGCATGCTTGTGGGTAATTAGCTTGGAAGGTCTTTGTTGCCATAGCCTGGCTCTGTATAATACACTCTGTGAGTGGGAGAATCTAGCTCACTCAGAGTGAGGTCATGTTAAGAAACAAGCTTGTAATCCTCAAATTGCTTTTGTCATTGGGAAAAAATAAACCCCACGCATGCAAAGCCTATTTAAAGCGGTGCGATGCAAGCCCCCATCAGCACGAGTGTCATGACCCACCACGCACGGTAGGTGCTCCCAAGGGCTGCGTCCTGTCCCATTCACAGCCAGCTCCTGGCGTTAAGTGAAGCCAAAGGTGAAGTACAGGCATAGTATAAGGGCAAACCACAAGGATTGGATGTTCTGGGAATAAAACAGTAGGGAAACTAGGAGCGGGATGCATGTGTTGGAGAGAGATTTTGATATGCAATTCAAGGGCTGAGCATATTAAGTGAAGTTTGTCATATCACTTATCACACTGTTTTTCCTCTGCCAGAGTATTGCTTTTTGGCTACTTCCACTTTTCTTTCTTTGTGCTAGTCACAGGACTGTGTTGTGGTGAAAGGCACCTGAACTCAGGCAAAGCTGAAGGTGTCTCAGCTGGGTAAACATTCCTCCCGCTGGCAGGTTTGCTGATGTTGTTTTGCTCTGTAGAAAGTCGAGGATGATGTGGGGAAATGGCAGTCTTGCTGTGGGGCTGGTAACTCCAGAGAGCTGCACCCCGCCTTGCTGCCTCCCAGAAGGCTCCCCCACTATGGGGCCCAGAGAGTATAGTAGGAAACTGGGAGCCTTTTCATGCCATGTTCATAAGACAGAAAGCTAGTAACCCGTTCTTCCCCAAAGAGGGGAAGGAAAAGTGGGACGGGGAAGGAGGAGACATCAGGTAGTTTTCATCACCAACCCCTTAGTACCTCATTTGGAAAAGACCTTAAAAGCACATCAGATTGCTGTCATATAACTTGTTTGCACCACTTGCTTCTACCTAGAGCTACTGTTCTCCGGCTTCCCACCTCCCCAAGTCTCACCTACAATAATCCCTATCATAAGCACCTCTGCAGAACCCCCCTCTGTACAACGCTGGGGGAAGCCCTGCCTGCTGCCAGCCATAGAATGTCTCCATTGTGGCCTCGTGCAGGCGCTGTATATAATCTTTCTCTGCCAATATATGTCTTCGTGAGCTGCCCCCCTGTCCCCCTCCTCAAAATAAAACGACTATTCTTTTCTGTTTTAAGTAGATTTTGTGCAATAAAAACCATTTTATTGCTTCCAGTAATTGATATTTAATTTGCAGGCCTTTACAACTTGCAAAGAACAGACTGCTTTAGCTGTAGAGCTGGTATGTGTGTGCACTTTGTGGATTTTATTCCACTGGCACTTGCTTAGTTGACTTGTGTAAAACGATACAGTTATGGTTTTGCAATCAGAAAGGCTGCAGATAAAGACCTGGAGAGATGTTATAAGGTCCTGGGTCCAATTTGAAGCAGCAGGCAAGACAATATGATTTTAGGGGGCGCTGCCAGCCTCAGACATCAAAACTTGACTCCTGTTAAGTGTTTTCCATTTTACTGTCAAAATATCAAAGGCAGCTATTTAAACCCAGAGTCTCTTAAAGTTGATTTTCTTTCTCTCTCCTTCTCCCCCACCTCTTTTATTCCCTTTAACTACCCCGATAAACGCGAGGTGAGGCAACCTGTGAAATGTTAGCCCCCTCTCTCCCCACCTCGCCGCGTACGGGCATTGAAGCCCGACGCAGCCCTTAATTCCTTTTTTGGGGTAAAACCTCGCTCCGGCCAGCCCCATTTCTTCCAACGGGGCGGCCGGGCAAGGGGTTCTCGGTCCGTCGAGGGCCGCAGCTTCTGGGGGCGGCAGCCGGGGCTGGAACCAGCTCAGCGGGGACCGGGGGGACCCAGCTCGACCCCTCCTCGAGGGAGATGCCGCTGCAACACCCACCGATTCCCTCCTGGGGGTCGAGGGAGAGATCAGGGGAAAGGACACCCAGCCCACCAGCAGCCTGTAAAAGTGGGGAATGGGCACGAGGGGCGCGTCCGCCCTGTGCCTCTCCTGGGCACAGCTACAAAGCCTCGGCCTCCTGCTCCGCTCCCCCGACGGGCCGAACCGGGCCGGACGCCGATGCAGCCCCGGCAGGGCAGAATCCCGCCTCGCTTGACACAGAAGTGGCGGGGACCGGCGGAGCCTCGGCCGGAGCGGCGGGCGAGGGAATGGGGGGACGTCCCGCCGCTGTGGCCGAGCCCCGCCGGACGGCGGAGCGGGGGCCGCAGGACCTGCGGGTGTCTGTGCGCGTCTGTGCTCCCTCGCCGCTGCGGACCGATCCGCCCGTGCGCGGGTGCGTGCGCCAGGAGCCCGCGCGTGTGCGCGCTCCCAGCCCGCGGGACTCGGGCACTCGCCGGACCAGGCGAGCACGCGTGGCGCTCAGAAACACGCGTGTCCTTCCTGACGCGCCTCGGCTGTGCGGTCCCGGCGGAGCTCAGGCCGCTCGGCCGGGGGCCCGCGCCTCCCCCCGGCACAGCCCCGCGACCCCGCGGGGGCTCCGGCGCCCACCGACAGAGAGCGCAGGGCCTCCCGCCCTGCCCACGGAGGGGGACAGCGAAATCGGCAGGCGGGCGCTCTCGGATGTACCTTGTTTTTATTTTAAAACACAGCTAAATTCACGGGCTTCTGCTTGCAATAAAGTGGCAAATAAATTAGTCCTTCCCTTGAGTATTAAACTGTTATCTGATTGAAGTTTAGTCTGATGTTTCAACAATTTAGTTCTGCAAGGAAGGGGTGGGAGGAAAACAGTTGTACCCTTAACTGAATAAGTAAATAAATAAATAAATAAAGAAAGCCCCAAATAGTCTTCTGTAGGGAAGAAGTTAATATACTCAATTATTTTCTGAAAAAAGATCATAACATCTGGAAATTGATATCAAATGGTGTACAATCCCTGAGAGACGATAAACTTCCACTGTATAATATTTCCACTAGAAATCTTAATAATCCCATAAATCTTCCTTGTGAATTGGGAAAATGTAACAGTTCATTGAAATACTCATTGGGAAATAATTGAAAAAATGTAATAGTTCACTGAAATATTCGTGGTTCTTTTCTTTCTTTGGTGCTGTTGCTAACTCTGTGCATGTGTGTAAATATTCCTACTTCGTTTTAAAGACATACACGGAATATTCCCTTGAGCGCTGCATACCATAAAAGAAAAATATGCCCTTTTGACTTATTAATCATTATTACAGAGTTCAAAATTGCAACGTTCCTCGCACATTACTGGAGAAGGCAAACAATTCTCTCTGTGTGTATTTCGTGTTGCTAAATTCAGTACAAACTTTACAGCTCTCAACTTTTTTCCCTCTTTTTTTTTCTTCCCCTCACAGACTCTTCCTATTCTGCTCGAGTTATCCAGGACAACTGAAAGCAAGGGGGCTACTCGCCCATTATGCTGGCCCACTGCATCGTAATTAATTACACACAAAGGCAATTGGTTATTGTAATTCACCTCGTGAATGTTTAATTTTGCAGAAGTAAAAGTAAATGAGGATTTGAACACGTCTAGGCTCCCTGTAATGAATATATGAGTAATTAATATTGCTGGAAAGATACAGCTTTATATATATTTAAAAAATAATGATGTGATAGAGAAGAGATGTGAGCTTGTGTGAGCGCGTGTGTTTGCTTGTACCTTGGTGTAGGAGAGAGGAGAGCATTTATGCGTTTTTGTACTGAATTAATGTATCCCTTTGGTTACGTTACTACAAGTCGGAATAAAGACAATTAAGCCCTTAGCATTTCTGTCACACTCCATTAATTACTGTAGCCGCTGCTGTCCCGACCACTTCGTAACATATTCATCAGGTATGATACCAGTCCAGCAGCATCAGCCGACGAAGGAAGCTATTGTTAGTTTAAACTACAGCCTTTCAAATGTTCTTTATTCTACTTTTCGTACATGATTGTTTTCCTCTCCTTTAAAAATGTTTTTCTAAAAATAAAACTCAACATAAATGTTTTAAGATCAGATTTGCGGGGGAAACAGTTTAATTTTCCCCATATGTTGCCACAGCGGTTTGTAGATTAAAAAAAAAAAAAATCTTTCCACTAAAACTACCAAAAAAAGAGTCTAATAAAAAAAATGTATTCTTCCCAAAGCGTCTCCCTCCTGTGGGCTATTTTACAGCTCGCAAATAAATCTTTAAGGTTGCAAGGAAGGGGAAAAAACAAAAGTGCCCTGATGACGGAAAAGCAAATCCTGCCATGATAATGTCCTTTATTAATATTATAGATGTGTAGTGTGCTGGATGGATCAATCATATCCATTCACAATCAGGATTAAGAGAGCCTGTTTTAATGAAAATCTATTAGTCTCTCGCTTGAGACACGGATGCTGCTTAAATCAATAAACAGCATAAAAGAGAATACGACGCAGGTTTCTAAATTAAAAAAAAAAAAATCCCAGCTATGAAATGTGTTAAGACTTCTGTAAAATCCTGAAACCCTCGATCGATACTTATAAATATTTAATTTTTTTTTTTTAACACAAATTGAAAACCATTAACACTGCATCCATCCTTATTATTAAAACAAATTGTCCTTGGAATTATGTGCTGTGGAAATGGAGCCAGATTGAAAGGGCATCCTCTGAAATATGTTTACTCGCTTTCATGTAAACCAATAAAGATCTGCAGGACTCTGTAGCGTGAGCAGAAAGGTTTGATGTACAATGTCCATGATTACAGTCCCTGAATTAATCACGAGAGAGAGAGGGAAGGAGGGAGGGACATGGAGAGAGAGAGAGGACTCAGTTATCTACTCCACAAAATCTTGCTCTTCGGGTCAGCGCTTATTAAAACGTGGACTAAACCGATGATTTTTCTGTTTGCTTATTTGCCCTATTTCGACCAAAATAAGCCGAAGGGGGAGGGTGGGAGGAAATCAGGTTCGCCCTACGTCATACCATGAGTCAATGTACAAATGCAAATTCCTCCTATAAATATGAAATTCAATACTTTGCCGTGGATATGCTTAAAGCTAATGCAACGTTTAAACTCATTCATGATTATTCCTCTCGTTTAACTCGGAGAAAAACCACAATGGTCAAGAGGTTCTTTTGAAAGAGGAATTAAAAAATAACGCATGGATTGATACCACGCTAAATAAACCGTCCTTTGCAGTCCAAGGTCCGGACTATCCCCCGCCAGGCTGCCCTGCTCGCAGATGCCCCCTCTCATTCTGGGGAGGGGGCAGCCAGGGGGCGGGCTGGGGTCTGTGGAGGGGAATCAACCCCATAGGGCCGGCTGTGGGGAAAGGAAGAGGGGTAGAAAAACAGAGCCACCCCTTTTGTCTAGCTAGGACCCCCAGACGGGCAGAGGGCTCCCTTGCCCCAGAGCAGTAGGGAGGGACGAGGAGGAGGATTTGGGGGCATGGTGCCCCGCCGGTGAGCCGGCAGGCCGGGCTGTCGGGGCAGCCCTCAACGTGCCGCTGATGGCCGGTCCTGCAAGGGGGCATTTGGGAGACCGGGGTGGCTTGTGGCACGGCAAAGGGGTATCCAGCGTGCCGCGGTGAGTCGGGGGCAGAGGGAAGCTCCGAGGAGCGCTGGTGACTTTTTAGTTTTGCGACAGGGTCCCAGGAGTTCCGTTCATGCAAGGGAATGGGATTTGGGCGGCAGTTCCTTCCCTCTCTTTCTCTCTCTCTCTCTCTCTTTCCCTTTATCCCTCCCTCCATCCCTCCTCCCCAGCCCATTATCAGGAGCAGCAATAAAGGTAATTTCTCTCTGAACCCGCCGTCACAGTTTATAGTGGGGTCAAATTTGCCCCCCAGTTTTGTTCCCACCTGCACTACCTTGCCCTAGGTCCCCGCAAAGCCGCGAGCTGCGCAAAGAGGGGGGGCCCGGGGGCGCTCCCCGCCTCCCGCCGCTCCCTGCCGCGCCGCTGGGACAGGACGGGACGGGCCCGTCATCCCTCCCAGAGATCCGCGTTGCGCGGAGCGCGCAGTGGGGCCGTGCGCTCCCGCGGGGCTGCCCGCGCTTCTGCGCCCTCCGCCGCCTGCCCCCGCGGTTGTCCGCGGCGTGGGGTAGAGGCCGGATCCCCGGGAGAGCTGAGCTTTGCACTGGTCCTTTTTTGTTTGTTTGTTTGTTTTTATTATTTTCCCGGTTTTCTCCTTTTCCTTTTCCGGTGCTTTGTCTCGCTTTTCTCTTTAAGAGCGAGTGTGAGGCAAGTTCCCCCTGGCTGCAAGGCTCCCCCCCGGCGGCCTCCCTGCTGCCGTCGAGGGCGGCCGGTGGCGGTGGCCCGCGGGCCGCCGCGCGCCTTGCGCGCCCGATGGCTGCCCCGCGCAGAACTGCGCCCCGCGCATTGTGGGAAGCGGGGGGCAACCAACCTTCCCACCGGGCGCCCCCGCGCTGCTGGGAAGCAGGGAGGAAGGGAAGGGGAACTAGCGAGAGAGCCTTTTCCCCCCCTCTAATTGAGGAGGTTTGGATTTGCCCCTGTCCTCGGGGGCAGGAGCCGGCGATGGCAGGAGGCGCCCGGGGGTCTCCGGGAGGAGCGTGTCCCCGCGCTCGCGTGGGCTGCAGGCGTGGGGCTGGGCGCAGGGGGGAGCTGCGGGGAGGAGAGCGGGACGGGGGAGAGAGGGAGGAAAGAGGGGATCCGGCGGACTTGCTGCAAACTCCGGCAGCTCGGGGAAGCCGGCGCGCACCGTGCCTCTCCGGCGCTGGGGACGCGGAGTCAGTAAATATTTATCCTTGATTGCTGCTTGCTGAGAGGGAGGCAGAGGGAGACTGGGCACGGTGGGGATCGGTGCCGTTCGAGCCGAGGGATGGGGAAAGTTTCCGCGGCGGGGGCCCAGCCCCGGTACGGAGCCTCCCCCACGCGGGAACGCGTGCCGGTGTCCCCGCGTGTCCGTGACACCTTCGCACCACGCACCAGCCTGCACAGCAATCCACTACGAGCCCTTACACGCGCGGACTGCATGAAAGACGCATAAGCAGCGTGTCGTGCCGGGATCTTTCCTCAGCCATACGTTACTTCCCCGTCTATCGTTTGCTTTTATTATTTATGTGGTGCCGTGTGATATACATTAGAGCCTCGGATTTGATTGGCGTTTGCGATGACAAGACCTGTTTGTTAAGTTGTAAGGCTTCCTCCGCTCCCTCACTTGTTAAACGAACTCTGGAGGAAGGATGCCACCGAGACACGACAATATAATAAATGTCAGGGATATCCGCAGTGCCGAGATCAAATGATCAATCCTTGTCCCCTAGATAATCATTTTAAATTCGCACAGGGGGAGATTGATTTTTTTTTAAGCTCTTTATTAATTGCTTCCTCGATTATTATTTTTCCCCTCCTCCTGTGGAGGTGTTAACTCTGGTGCTGGGGGCACCTTTGGATTAATTAAAGGTATTTTTAGTGTTTTAATGTTCTGCTAATTTTCAGAACAGTCCCACACTCCCCCGGAAAAGAAACAATGGCCCCTTGCTCCAACAGGGAGCCTGCTTTGGTTGCGATTCAGAGCAGAGGGTGGCGTGATGATGGGCTCTGATTATCTCAAACTCGAGGCGAGGGAACGAAAAGGACGTAAAAAAACAAGCGACCAGAAGACAAAATTCCTTCAAATACCGAATAACCCTTCGCGTTAAAGCCCGAGGAGAAGAGACAGAAATAAATAGCTGGGAAGTCGACTCCGCATGGGGATCAAACGGTGCGGAGAGGCGCTGGAAATGCCGGCGCTGTTATCTGGAGACGAATTTCAGGCAGCTATTCAAGCACACAGAATAATAATTATTCCAGGAGTACAACAAAAATAACTGCAGCCTACCAAGAACAAGGTGGGGAAATTATTGTCAGTTCTATGTTAAATCCAGCAGGATATGTTTCGTTGGGGAAAAAAAAAAAAGGTTTAATGCTCTATTTGTAGTGTACACAGTCCCGTGTTAACAAATTACCGCTCTGCTACATGCAGCAGGATAGCTCGACATCCAGAGAAACATTTCAGATTTTAATTTCCCTCTACAGTACCTTCAGACAACATAATAACAATAAACAAGAAAACAGATCCTGCAATGTTCACACGCGTCTGGAGAGACCCCCTACCTATGGCTACCCCCCAGCCAAACAACCCACTCCAAATCCTCCGAACACACCGACACGGATCTCCGAGGCACCTCACAACTTGTTTAGCTGCAGCACACATCCCCCTCCGCGCACCCACCCACCCACTTCCAGCCAGAACAGGCAGCACTTTTGAAACAGCATTTTTGTTTTGCCGATTATTTTGACCGTTTAATTAAGAGAAATTAGCTAAATAGCAAATCAGGTAGAATTTCCAATGATTACAACAAATGCACATCTCTGGCTTTTTATTCATTACCTTTTTTATTGAACACTCATTTTCCTTTCCTCTTGACAGCGATACATTTAATTGCAGGAGCACAGTTATTTGGTTAGCTGTGGGTCCGTTTTTACTCACAGTGTTGCCACGCACAGGATGTCCTTAAAATCAATTAAGTCTTCCTCGACTCTCATTTCTGCAACCCATTTACAGAATGTAGATACCTATTTTCATGTTTTCCTCTTTCCCCCTCCTTCCCTTTTATTCCTCTCTCTCTCTCTTCCTCTCTCTCTCTCTCTGTCTCCCTCCCCCCCGCTTTTTCGCTGTTGCCTCTTTGCCTCCCTAAATCAAGGTGCAAAGATGCCAAAGAGTGATGAAATGAAAAGAAAGCCAATTGCTGGACTGAGGTGGGGGAGATAGCTGCTTGGAGTCCGCCTGCGACTATGGAGCAGTCAGTAATTGCTGGAGACAGGGAGAGCTGGGGGTTGGGCTGAGGTAGCCATGTATAAATAGTGTGATCTCAAATTGAAAGGCATAAATAACAGCAGGAGTGATCTAACCCTATACAGCCCATCTTCTACGTGCAAAAACAGCGTGCGGAGGACGGCCACATCTCCGATTGAAAACAAGTGGATCTCTGTGGATAAGATCACCGGGAAGCCATGGAAGAACTTACGGCTTTTGTATCCAAATCTTTTGACCAGAAAAGCAAAGAGAGCAGCAGCGGCAGTGGCAGCGGCAACAAGAAGGAGACGATCACGTACAGGGAAGTTTTGGAGAGTGGGTTGGCTCGCTCTAGGGAGCTTGGAAACTCTGATTCTAACCTGCAGGACATGACCGAGAGCAGCAACCATTGCCCGGTGCATCTTTTCAAAGACCACGTAGAGAGTGACAAGGACAAACTGAAGGAGTTCAACACTGGCAGGACAGCGGAAGGTAAGAGCAGGGCTGGCAGCCCTCCGCCCCGCGCTTCTCGCCGGCAGCCCCGGTCTCCTCCCCGGCCGTCCCTGGCCCTCCGCAGCGGGGGAGACTTGGTCACCGCGGCCCCGGTTCCGGCCCCGGCGGGACGCGCGGGATCGCCTCCCGCATCCTGCTTCCCTCCTGCGGTCACCTACCTCCCGCAGCGGCGGGAACACAGGCTTAGGAACACGTACTCCTGCATGCATAACGTGAGGGTAGCCGTGAAAAATAAGTCACAGCTTCGGTCCTGCCCCCCCGCCAGCCCCCGTTCACATCCGAAATCGATCCGGTGCGTTAGGCGTTCTCTCGCCTGGGGGAAGGGGGCAGCGCAGCACGTCAGACGTTTTTGTCTATCAGTGTATTTTTGTGCGAGGAAACCTTGTCCGGGGAGTTTTAATGCCTTGGGAGACCTGTTCTTCCTGCTTCCGGGCCGTCAGGATGCTGCTGCTTGTTCTGGGAGAAAGTGGCATGTGGAGAGGGCTCTCCCTGGACATTTTGTCTTGGGTCGGTCAGCCTGTCCTACTCAGAGGCTCCGACCGGCGGGGACGAGAAGGAGGAGAGGAGCCTGGCTGTGGGGCAGCCGCCTGGACCCGGTGAGACACAACATCACTGCGGCGAGAGGCACCGGCCGGCCCTGCCGACTGGTCCCTCGGTACCCTGCCAGTTCTCTCACCTGGGCCAGGGCAGCACGGCACCCCGCCGACCGACGGGCAAAACGCCATTCCTTCTCTAAACAATGACAACAACAACAACAAATCAAAAAAATATTTTTTTTTGAAGCAAGACAACTGAAAATCCCGCACAGGCTCACAGGGGAAAGAGAGACTAAAAATGACGGGGGGATTAGAAAGTTGAGAAAGTGTCTCTAGGCAAGTTAGACAGGTGGACCTGCCTGAGGAGCTACTGGCTAGCTTGGGGTAATAAAAACCGATTAATAGGTTGGGGAGCAACAACCAGCCTTTCAGCTGTTTCCTACTGTTTGATCTTGTTTAATATAACACTGGGAGATTTAATTTACAGCCCAAACTTTTGTTTAATATCCTTCTCTTTTCTACCTGTTCCCCAAACAGAAGAACTGGGTATAATCACGTATTCGGGTACCCTTATTTCTGCACAAGCCAGTACCACTCAGCTCTGCTTATTTTCTTTCTCTGGCCGAGAGATTGAAAAACAAGAAGGTTTAGTTTAAGGGAATCATTCACTCATAAGATGATTTTAAAAAATGAAAGCAGGGCACGCTTCAGGAATTAAAAATAAAATGTGGACGAACGAAAAAAAACCCTCTACTACTCTCCCTTTCCCCGTGAATCGAAATTCTGGCTTGTATGTTTAGCTAATCTAATCTACGGAGAGAGGCTGGGGGTGGGGATGGAAGGGAGGAGTTGGAAGGAGCTGAGATGCTTGTGACAGTTTAAATTCATGCCAGGTTTCAGTCTAATTTCAACTGATTCCGGCGTGTGATTTCAGTCCCACCGATATGCTAGTTAATATTTTATCCCTATCACAGACATGCTGTAGCCTCGGAAAAGAGTCAGCTTTTGAACGCGCCTGATTTTCCCTAGGCATTTGCTGGGTTAGCACCCTCGTCTTTTCATAGGGATTCCCTTTACAGGAGAAATGAGAAAAATACGCCATTAAAACCAATCAGCGAATATCTCCATCCGGAAGCCAGACTCTTCCCAAAGTTTTATACAGCCAGTATCAGCCTGGAGCCCAGAGGAACGATCACGGCCGGGGACGGTTTTCATTTTGGAAGTGAAAACGAGTGCTTCGGCTTGGGTCCGGCCTTACTTAAGCCCAGATGCAGTTCAGGACGCTTTATTACGTTTAACTAACTCACGATTTGCAGTTTATAATTTGCATTTTGGGATGCCCCAAAGTATATAGGTTAATATATGTGCATGCGCACATTTCTCTGTGTGTGTATATATACGTATATGTGTATATATACCTGTGTATTTGGTGAGGGAAAAGGGAATTAATTCGGGATCATCCGCAGACGCGACTTCCCCCGGATCCACATCACCCAGAAGGTGAGGCACGACAAAGGAGGCAGTCAGAGCAGGCTCGTCCCAGGACTCCGCCGGTGCCCGCGCTGGATGCGCACCCAGCGGGGCGCCCCAGGCAGGCAGGGGATCCCGGGGAACCGGTTCAGCCTAAAACAGTGTCCCCCACTCCAGCATCTCTTCCTCTTTTCGTTAGCTGGATTTAAAAGAAGGACAGTGTCTTTAGGCCTCTCGGCATTAAGGAAAAGGGTAAAAATTATAATAATAAAAAAGAAGGAAACAATTTGCCAAAGCAAAAGAAATCTCCCTGTCCAAGACAGAAAAGGGGAACTGTTTTACCCCCACAGCCCACGTCCCCTCTGCCCGGGACAAGCATGTTCAGCGGCTGCCTCTGGTCGCAAGCTCTCGAAGAGCCCTGTTGGAGTCCCTGAAGGCTGGGAGGGTTCCTGCTGTTTCAGAGAGGCTGGGAGTGACCCATGGCCCTGGAGTCCGCTGTCCCGCACAGGGCCGCGCGTAATCGCTGCCCCCGGGGTTTCGACCCGCTGGCAGGTATTTTGGGGGAAAGAGGGCTGATAAGGAGGAGAGAGACGGGCGGTCTCGGTCTCATGCCCAGGGAAAGTTTCTTTTACGAGGCAAATATTTTCACCGTGGCTTCACCATGACAGCGGTAGGGAGCTTCTTGCATAACCCTCTTTGCGAGAAAACGTCTCCGGAGAAACCCCCTTCCTCCACCTCTTCCCACTGCCTGGAGGTATCGGGGGGTAGGCAGTTTTCCTACTAACCCTTTCCCCGAGCTGCACGTGCCAACGGGCGGCACGGCTCCCTCCTAACCCTGGAAAGAAAATAAAATTATATCTATCTGTATAGTTTTTCTGATAGGGCATCAGGCAGGCAAGGCAGCGCGGCTCCCTTCCTCCCTCCGGCCCTCGGGCGAGCTGCCCCCTGCCCGGCGCGGAGCCTGTAGCGGAGCTCAGCCCTTCTCACCCCTCCGGGGCCTGCCCGGGGACCTCCTGCCCGCCCGCCAGCTGCACCCGCAAGTTGTGCTGAGTTTGGGGACGAAGAGGGGAGGAGGGAGACCCTCGTGTGAGAGAATTTCGAAGAGGTGCGAGGGGAGGCTCAGTGTCGTTTTCTTCTTCCCCCTCCCGGCAGGGATCTACGAATGCAAAGAGAAGAGGGAAGATGTGAAGTCAGAAGATGAAGACGGACAGACCAAGCTTAAACAAAGGAGAAGCAGAACCAATTTCACACTAGAGCAGCTGAACGAGCTGGAAAGACTTTTTGATGAGACTCACTATCCGGATGCCTTCATGAGGGAGGAACTAAGCCAGAGGCTGGGACTGTCTGAAGCTAGGGTTCAGGTAAGAGAAAGGCTCTGTTCCTGGAAACGTCCTCACCTCACTTCCTAACTGCCAGCGGATCCTAGCACAGTGCCCCGTTTCATGCAAAACGGGGAGGTGAAGGCAGAGGTGACACGTGTGATGGGGAAGCTGTTTGCAAGTCTGCTGTACCTGTCCTGCCAAACAGTTATTCTCCTCTGGGAATATCTGCCCTCGTCTTGTGTTTCCTAGGAAAGTGGTTTAATTTTTTTTTTTTGGTACGTGTGTGGGGTAGGGTGGTTGAGTGGTGATAGTGCTGACAAGTCTCTAATAACTGAACAACTGCTTTTTTTTTTTTTTTTTTTTTGTAAATTTCTTTTTCCCCTTGCAAACGTGCCATTTACTCTCCCTTAATCCTTACTTTATTCCCGCTTTTTCTTTTATGGGGCCATTATAGGGAAAAAAAAGAAAAAGGCCAGAAAACAATCGCCTGAATAAGGCTAGACAGTTTGGGTGCTGAGGGACTGGATTAGCCAGGGCCGGGGGAAAGGTGCCGGCTCTGATTCGCACAGCAAGCGTATGAATGCATGCCACCCCATCTGGTGGAGGTTCCCCCCGTCCCTCCCATCCCGCTTCAGAGGCAGCTAAATGCCAATTAGACTTCGAAATCTTGAAAATAGATCCGGGTTGCTGTAGTCCTGGGGCCACCAGAGCTGTCTGTTTGGGTGGCTCCACATCGATTATTTTAAAATTCCATTTTCAGTTTGATGCAGAGGAAAAATACTCCCTCTTCCCCCAAGCCATCTAGGGAATGCTTCCACAAAACAGATGTCATATTAAAAGAAACAAAACCCCCCAACCAAACAAAAAAGCCCAACACAGAAATAATTAACAAAAATTTACCTAGAAAAAATTAATAAGATCAACCTGTGGCTCTCTGAGCAGGCCCAGAGCAGGAAAAACCTGAAGGAAATATCTTCTTGGATTAAAATTCTGTGCTTGGCCTAACAAACAGAAACCAAACTAAAACTCAAGAAGAAGAAGTCACCAAGGCAACCCCTCTACTGAAAAAAACGCCTTCACACCCTGGAGATAAAAGATGCCCATGTATATGTATATCTGCCTATAGGAGTGTGCGGGTGGCAGCACATAGGCATGGGTATGGCTCTGTGGGCATGGATGGAGGACTCCATGCCTTGCCCTCACTCCGGGGGCACAGCAGGAAGCTAAGAAATATGGTCCCGAGCTGGAGTGGGGAGAAGGGTCTGTTTGACTCCCTCCTTAGCCGTGGAAAGCAAGCAGACAGCACACTGCTCAGCCAGCATTTGCCTGAGCAAGCCACTACCTCGCTTTAAACAACTGTCTCCTGGAGACAAACCTGAAATAAATGGAGTACCTAGGTTGTTTTCGTTCCTTTTTTTTTTTTTCCCCCCCTGTCTTCTTTCAAGGTTTTATTCTCCCCTCAGCTCCTGTGACTCTCAGTACAAACCGAGCTGGCAAGGGATGGTGCTGGGCACATGCCTTAGGAATGGCAGCTTGCAGGGAATATTGCAGGGGTTCAGAGTGCTGCTGGCCTACTTTCTCCCGGAAGATTGATCTAACCACACCGTATAAATGAATGAAAAGATTAAACTTTTGCTGAAGGGGACATCAACTCTTATGTCATCTTCCCAGATCTTCTTACTTGGGCTCTGTAATATCTTTCCAAGGCCTTGATGTACTGTTTCTATAAAAATAAATTACTTGTAATTGAATTCTGCACTCTTTCTTTCAAGTACTTTATTACTGAGGAGCACCTTAACAGGATGTTCATAGTTACAGGAAAATTGGTGCTTCAAGTGCTTACAGATCTTAAAACAGCACACACACACACACAAAAAAAAAGCCCCCCCCCCCCCAAAGAATCAGGAGGAGATTATGACCGAGATTAAAAAAAAAAAAGTGTTTAATCATTTTATAAAAGAGGTTTGCATGGATTAAAAACCTCCCATACATAAAATAAGTATAAAGAGGAAAAAGAGAAAAAATGGATAATTAATTAGGAAATAAGTGGGGAATTAATATCCATCAATAAATGGAAGCAGAAACAAAAAAAGAAAAAGGCAGAAAAGGGAAAGGTGGTTTGTTTTTGTTTTTTTTTTTTAATACTTTCAGAATTGTTCTCTAATTCCTATCTGAACCTCTTGTCCCTTGCTGTTAAAGGATATAGTTTCAATTTAGCGTGGAAATTTGCTGTAAATAAATTGAAACTCCTATGGTAGCTAGTCCTTATTAACCTTTTATTTTTAGTGTTGTACTGGAAACTCATATCACCCAGCTGTCAGGGTTATAATTGAAAGTTATGAGACCATAGTGAGGAGCAGGCAGTAATTCAATTACAACAAATATCTTTGGGTTTATGGTGCAGGGCTAAATTAAATGTCATTATTCACTGTCTCTAATGGAAATCAAAAGGAAATCAGATTAGAGCATTTGTGAAAGAAATCACTGAGTGATCCTTAATGAAGAAATAACTGTCTAAAACAGTGTACTGTGCTTTACTTAGCATATTCATGACTAATTGGAATTGATCGCGAATCACACCAAGCCTGATTTATTATCGCTTAACGCAGTGGCTAATTCATCACTTTTATTCCTCATAACCTTATTTTTTCGTAGCTAAAGGGAAAGGGCACTTCGTTTTCGAGATTTAAATATAATTTCGGTTTGAAAGATGTTCTGATTTGCAAGAGAAGTTGTTTAAACGCTGCTTAAATTTCTTCTGACAATTTACACTGCTTTGGCGAGGCGGGGGGGCGTGGGGAACACACACAAGGAGATTTCCTGCAAGGATTTACCACAGTAAAAAAATGTATTATTGTCGCTACAGCTCGATAATATTTTGCATGCTCATATTTAAATGCGTATATACATGTGTATAAATCCCTAACTGTCCGGTTAAAAAGAGAAGCGATGCATGTTGTTAATATTTGCGTATTGCTGGTAGGGGAAAATAGGCTTATGCCGCGCTGTGCTGTGCAGGGCAGCGGGGCGGCAGCGATGCCCGCTTAGCGCGGGGAGGGCTGCGCTGGCGACAGCCGTAAGGGACAAGAATCGGGACTGGTGGGTGGGTGGGTCTGTCGGTCGGTCGGTCTGTCTGTCTGTCTGTCTGTCCGTCCGTCCGTCGGTCGGTCGATCTGTCCGCACTCGCGGCGCTCCGCAGTTGCCCGCTGCGCGCTTCCCCCACAGACACCCTAGGCAGGAAAAATGGTGCGCTAAATCAGAGAAGGCCAATTCCTACTTAAGAAAATCACTGAGGTACCCGAGGTAATTAATGCCTTCGGAAGCCTTTCTTTGCACTAATTACTCCGTTGTAAATGACCATCATTAAGGCAATTGAAGAAAGCTTGAAGGGAAAATTTGATGTAGGAAGTGCAGTTAGTATTAATTAACCGTATGATCTCTTGGCAAGTGCAAGAACATCAAAGGTTGTAGGTGTTTACTTAGCTACAAGATTTTATCAGCGGTGAAAGTCAATGTTTGTCCATATTCGGTAGGTTTTGGTGTAAAGATGAGGGTCCGCAAAATATTTTGGCTCGCTCTTCTTATGATGCTTTGGAGAGAGATGCTAATCGAGCACGGAGGAAAGGGAAAAGTAATAAAGGTCTGAAATGCCTCTGGAAAAGAGGCACGGGAAGCGCAGTGGCAACTGCAAAGTTCTGTGATTGAGTGAGAACGGCTGGAATTGGGGCAGTATTATCGAATTACAGGCGTTTCACGGGTAGGGGCAAAAGAACTTCTTTACATCCCAGCCTGCAAAAGATGCTGCTCTTGTCTGTCCAGAAGCCCGCAGAAGCGAATTTTGTTTTCTTTAACATTTAGAGAACGGGGAATGATTGAGACCTTTTCGCGAAAGTTCAGTATCTCACATCTTGTCGGAGATCATCGATTTCAAGCCCGGCTCGGGAGAGGGCAGGAGGACCACTCTCTTGGGGGGCCAGACCCCGGAGTCTTATCTGGCCCACGCTGGCTCTTCCCGGGCTGCTTAAGATGACTAGGAAGGGTACGAGAGTCCCACCCGTCCTGCGGGTGGTCTTATTGTCGCTCCAGTCGGGTGGCACAAAGACCTCCACCACCCAGGGGACACGGGGGCCTCCGAGACTCCGTGCTAAGCGGCAGACTCCCGGTCTCTTCGGCTGCGAGGGCACTTCCCATCTTTTAGGTTCAACTGAGGGACCGCAACGAGGAGCAGGACATTCCTCCCGAACAGCCCCACAGCAGCACAGAGAGGGGCTCACTCCCCCTAGGGTCGAGAGCGTCCCCTCGGCTGCTTCCGAGGAGAGACCTCAGCAAAGTTTCGCAGTCACTCGCCTCACCCCTCCATCCCTATCTCCTGAGATAATGCTCCCTTAGCAGCTCCCTGGGCCACCTCCATTTTTCCGTTGTTGTTTTGTTTTTGTTTGCTTTCTCTTTCCACAGGTCTGGTTCCAGAACAGGAGAGCAAAGTGCCGAAAGCAGGAAAACCAGATGCACAAAGGTGGGCTAGGGGTGCGGACCGGCCGGGGGGTGGCGGCCCCGGGGCGCCTTCGCTACTCACCCGGCCCTGTCTCTCCCCGCAGGTGTGATCCTGGGAACCGCCAGCCATTTAGACGCCTGCAGAGTAGCCCCCTATGTGAATATGGGAGCCCTGAGGATGCCTTTCCAACAGGTAGTTAGCTCCGGTTTTATTTTACTTTCACTCAGCAAGCTCCGGTCCCCATTCGTTTGCACGGGAGGAAGCCGGACACGTTTACAAGTGCCATTTATATAGAAGTTGGCAGGTATTAAAAACAGGCTGTAAAACTTCGTGAAGGAGCCCCCGCCCGGCTTTCGGGAGCTCAGCGCTCCGCGGGACCGGGGAGGGGACGGAGCGGGGGGTCCCGTGGCCCCGGGAGGCGCCGGCGGGGCTAAGGGCCCCTCCGCCGCCGTGCGATGGGCTGGCACACGGCCCCAGGCCGCCCGCAGACCGGACTGGTCTCCCGGGGGCGCATCGCCTTCCCCGGGCGGGGTGGGCCCGGGAGCGCCCGGGCAAGCCCGCCCGCCCTCTGCGGGGACGGAGGGGCTCGGTCCCGAGCAGCCCAGGGGGCTTTGGTCTCCTCCTGGCGCCGGAGAGCGCTACGGGAGGAGGCTCTTCCACCCGATGGGCGAAACCATGAGGGGAAAAAACTATGCGGACCCTTGCGCTGTCCTTCCCCTCCTCGTTCCCGGGCGGGCTGTCGAGACCTGACCTTTTCCGATGGACGCGGCCACCCCGGAGGTGGGGAGGTGCTCCTAAATACTCTGCCACCGTGATGGTCAGCCAGGACAGGGGCAGTAGCGGAGCGCAGGCACCGACGACGCTGTGGGGCCCGGGTCCATGCCCCAGCGAGGCACAGCCACCCGGGGAAGGCCGCTGGGGAAAACCGGGACGAGGGAGATGAAATTCCGTTCCCGCTTCTAGGCGGTTGTAACTCTCCCTCCCTCGGCTTTTTCTTTTTTTTTTTTTTTTGGTCAATTAATCGGGGAATTGATTTTTTCGAGCCCAGAGGGACCCTCCACCACCTTCTCCGTCTCGGAGACACGTGGAGCTGACAGATTAATTGTATTGATTTTTAAAAGACATATTTGGACCAAAATAATTAAATACATAAATAAACTCTCCCCCACTCCTCCCCGAACCTACCCGGAGCTGAAATCTCTCAGTCAACCCAACGTGTTTGTGTAGGTCTAGAAAGCTCCAAAGCAAACACTAGCCGGGTATAGA